>PKQL01000306.1:0-32490 GCA_002916455.1 Penicillium sp. CF05
GAGAGAAGGGCGAAGGTAAAGGCGATCAGAACTTTACATTGGCTCATCATCGATGCCACCAATGGTCATGTCGGGGTGATAGAGCGTGGGATCACATCGGTATCGGGGAGCCCGAGCAGACAATGCACTTGCGCGCTTCGACTCGAGTAACGGGAACATGAGGGTACCCCCTATTGTACGATCCGAGTCAGCGAGGCTTGAACCACTAGGACGAGTGGTTATGACTTACCAGTTCATAAAGATCGCAGAATGTTTGCTTGCAACGAGACGATCAATTAGCTTGGTGATCATATTATATTGCCTAAAAGATCAATTATAATTGTCTTCATCGATGTGGTCACCATTCATGCCATGTTGACATGATGTTGTACCCAGACCGTCGCAGTCTCCGGCTGTCGCTTCGAAGAAGCCACGCTGGGTGCACCGGGCAACTTCTGAGAGCCAAAGGCGCATGACGAACCCACCTGTGATAATAAACTGTACAGTCGTAATGGGATAAGACCTCGGGATGCGGACGGCCAGAGGTTCATACACTCCGCCGTTCATGGTATGAAGGCGGTGAGGTCGAAGGCGGAAGACGCGATAGAGCACGCGTCGTAGTGATCTTGGTCTTTATCTCCGACCCGGGATAAAAGGACTCCTCACAAGTATGTTTCACGGGTGGCGATGGGCTGCTCCCATTTACAATAGCATAAAAATCAGTAATGGTGTTCTGTCTTGGGGCACAAAAGTTTTCACAAATAATTGGATATAGCTTGTAGATCGGCGAGATAATCCATGACTCACATGTTCTTGTAGCCAAGTCTAGGGACGAAGAGACGGCAAAGAGCTGTGACTCTTACGCTCGTGCATTGTCGTCGAATGTCCTCGGTTCTATTGAAATCGCATCGTCGTCTTCAGGATCAGTGAGACAGGTCAGGCTAAGATTCACACACCTGGGGCGTGGATATTCGAGCTCTCAGGAATGCACACAGGGGCTGTACAGTAGATCAGCTGAATCTAGTGTTGTGGCGGAGACCTCTTCGCGTAGACACTTTGACCAGCTAACCCAAAACTCGTATCTTTGATCGCCTGGCGTGAATAGGAGTGCATCTGGTGGAGATCATATCTCTCACAGGTACTGTCTGACTTGCTGGTCCATGATGTATTCTATAAAAGTCAGTACAGCGGATTTTAGTACTCGATCAAAGGGGATAACCTATCGAATGCCTCGGACACAAGCCTGCTCGACTTTGCGTAGTCAAGTGAATAAATTGTAGGGCAAATTGCAGGGGGCAAGGACGTATTTATAGGCTTCTCGGCTCCTTCTGTTGCGCAAGTGCTTTGCTTGGGAGCAAGCATTGAACGACACCTATCGTAGTTGAGGCCTGTTGAAACCCATGTCTTCTTTTTACCGCGACCATTTGCAGCGACATCTTTGATGCCTTTAGATGTTCAGTGAGAGAGACGAGTAAGAGTGGTGTTGAGAAAAAGGGATGGTGAGTTGGTCAAGAAACGTTGGCTGACTGTTGAATCCTTCACGGCCCTCTTAAATTCGGACTTTGTGGGAGATATTCAATCCGCAATGACAGGCCCATATTTCTTGTTCTGATCACCTCATCTGTGCGACTCGACGAAAAGCGCCTATAATTTTATCACTAGAAACCATGGACTTGTTCTTCCTAGCCTCGCTTCAGTGTTGTGTTGGTTGTGTTGAGCTGTGGATCTCTCCATCTAGACTGCGGAAACGAGGTCACGGTCGGATGTGCGGGTGGTCGACCCGTCAACCCGTTGAAGCTTGGCTATACGTTGTCAACACTCAATTCTTGAACTTGTGACCATGAAGATACATTAAGACTTTTTTTTCGTTTTCTTTTTCGAAATTCTTTTTTTGGTGACTGTAAGTTCTACAATGCTGTTTGCCGAGTTTCTGAGGCTTTCAACGAAAGTGGAAGTGGTGTCTGATTGAAATCTATATCTCAATGAGGGTTCATATCTGGCCCTCAACATCGTGAGGCTTGATCAGTTTCCCCACGATTCGTTGACAATATCCCTTCTATCAAATTGACTGCCAACCGCCCGCTAGAAATAAAAACAAATTCCATCCAAAAGCTGAGTGCGTTGATTGACTATGTGGTGACCGTAAAACTCAGTCTATAGCCGTCTGCGTCTGCATATTCTATAAGAGATACCAAGGCTAGTTGGAAACAGTACTATCCAGATCCTTGACTTTCTCCTGTGGACAAAATGGACTCCCCAAACAGCTCGCCAGACCAGGAAAAGCAAGGAGAACAGCAGCCCAATGAATTGCCAATCCTTAATGATAAGGACCATAATCTGGAACCTTCAGATCATGTCCCTCCATTGGTAAGTGAAACCCTTCGGCTTCGAATTCTTTGGCTGACCATCGTAGACCTCCCCTTCGCAACACGAAGAAGAAACAAGACATACCTTGGTGACCGAGCCGTTTCAACCCACCTTGAAGGTGCTAGCAGACCTCGGAACGCGACGATCCCAAGTTTGCATTTCCAGCAGCTCGACTTGTTGGACTGTATCGACGTCTATGGGAGTCGTGTGTGTCCAAGCACATCGATGTCCAAAAGATTGACCAGAGCAATGAGATCTTGAAGGAGGCTGGTACGTACCCGAGGAAAGAGAGAGACGGTCTTCAGCTTCACCACGAGAAGCAGCTAGCTCGACTGCGCTTTTTCGGACAGGCACTGGAATCATCTCGGGAACGACTGATTAGCCTACTCGATGACTGGAACTACCCCTACAGTCCCAATTTGGCAGGGTTGTCAGACGTTGCAAGAGAAGCGTAAGGAATTGCCTATTTCGGGTTGCCCTGTCCAATATTGGCAACATAGAAATACTACAAGCGGCGACGCAGTTCAAGGGAAATTACACCGCATGCAAAGCAGGTTATGTATTCCAGAGGCTTTTAACAAGAAGGGCACCAAATAGTCATTATTCATTATCGTGGTCTTTACTGAAATGAGTATACGAACAATCCCGCTTGACTCAGATTAATCTCACTCGTAATTACTCGATATATTATGTACAAAAAACCGTGGGTCCAGGGATAGCGTCGGGGGAAGCCTAGTCAACAGAGAATGTGTCGAGAGACTCGAATACGGTAGAGATTCCGTACGAGGCCAAAGGGACAGTCGGAAGCCAGTGCCGGTTGCRCGGACAGCRTGCCAGGTGACTGTGTCTAGTAGCTGTCTGCGTATCCGATAGAGATTCCCCATGGCCGTTTCAACCCGTGGCAGGAAGAACAGGTCCTCTCCTATAGTCTCACCAGATATCCGGTCAAACCGCACAAACCGAAATTCTATCCAGTGCACCTCTTTAGGGAAAAGGAGCGCTGACATGTGGAGGAAAATGTCGCTAGCCCGAGTAGAGTTAGTCAGAGGATCTGGACCTGTCCACTTGAGCCCGGACAGACTCGAGATTGGGATAGAAAAGGCATTCGATCAAGGAAGGCTCTTGAGTTTCGTATTCTGCAGGGTCGTCTTTGCCAAGGAAACCCTGCCACACATCATTGGGATCAGTAGCGAGACAGGGAGGCGGTGTCGGTATGCCAGAAGGTTCGTGCCAGATAGCGGTCTGGAAGGACCTGTTGGCTAAAGCAGAAAGGGGGAATAGAAGCATGCAACCATTTCATTGCCATTGACGGCGCAAACCTTCTAAAATTGCACAGGGTCCGCCAAGGACTGGTATATGAGATGGAGGTAGTCCCGCCATTCTTAACTCCAATGACCATGTAAACGTGGCAGTAAAGGCTCTATTAATGGCTCTCCCATGGGCTCGAGGGTAATGTGTCAATACTGAGCTGCCCCACATGCCATTTAATTGCCTGGTTCCTTAGTGGCAGCCAACGTAGGCTTCTACTGGATACGAATCCTTTAAGTTGAAGTACTATTTCTATGCGTAAGGCAGATGGCCTCTACAGAAGTGTCTGGTCTCTCAGTACGGATCCCCGGAAATAACCCGTTTGTCTCCAGGATTTAATTTCCTGCTACTATATCATCATTCTCCTCAAACGTGTGTCGTGATTGCGCATAACACTTTTCAAGTTTGGACGAACATCGACGGAAGATTTCTGATGCCGACGTAGTTCGCCTTGGTCTGTTTGCGATATATCACTCCGCCGCACTCGAGGTAACTGCGGTTTACTGTTGATTGAAGATCTACCCAACAGTGCCCAGAACGATGTAGTCACCTCTTTTCTAACTCTTTTGTTGAGCTTGTGTTTAACAGCCAGTGTAGGATGCGTCTCTAAGCCATGGCAAAACCGTCACTGTTAGGTGAACCAACGCGGCCAATTAGGAAACGAACCTGGAGTGGGAAACTTAATCAAGTCCCACTATTGGCAAAGAAACAACATTGCTCAGATAGATATCTTCTACGGGTGGAAAACTAACATGCTGCTGGTGTTCAACAGTGTTATATGTTCAACGTTGATGTCAATGTTGATTCAACTATCTGACACCATTCACCACCCGTACATTGCCAAAGATGCTGGAATGAGAACACTCAAAAGATACTATCGTATTGGCACAGTACCAGCGAATTATGATCAAAGAACCTAAAAGCTCCAAAGCTCCTGGAATACCAACATCATGGCTGACAACCAGTCCACCATTGCCCTTTCGCTATATCCCGAGTTCCAAAAACGGACCAGACATTTCAACGTTAGATTCCATTACCAGCGAGCAGTGCTGAATACAGACGAGATCAGTCTTCGATACGTTCCGACTGAGGAACAGGGCGCTGACGGTCTCACCAAGCCGTTGGGACCAACGGCCTTTGCCACGGTCTGTAGTCTCCTAGGAATTGAAGCCGTGAAGACTCAGGGGCAAAAAGTGTGACAGCGCAGGCGCTCTTTCCACTTTATTTTCCCATGAAGGTTTTAAGTGGTCTTACGGAGGCTTGGCTGCACAGCGTTTATTCCAGTATCGCCTTGCCCGCAAAGCGATCCTGAGGGGGAATGTTGTTATATGAGGCTTGTGCAAACTAGGGATTAAGCCGTACCATCGGAATTAATACTGAGGTGTCATACGAAGAGAAAAGTTGATTTACAATCAACTTGATCTTCTCTTTGTCTATATATGGCCTCAGTTATTCCCTGTAGTCCAGATCAATTAATCTCTTTTTTTGAACTACAACACAAGCCATAGTCCAAGGAACCACACTTATATTTCTAGGACTTGATAAAGCTGTTAACAGTAACATGACTTTGGTTCCCCGAGGTGGAGGTAGAAGGCCCCAGTAGCTACGCTGGGCTTCGTGGGGGCTTTATTGCTCCTGGAAGCTGCTAATCTGCTCCAAGGAACCGTACCAGAACATCCGTGAGTAAGACTACTCCCAGAGCAATACGAAAGAATCTACTATCAAAGATACGCCCCATCGGTAAAAGCGGCTACGAGCTCGGTGATTTGTGGTCTTGCGGGAGACTTTCTTTTCCCCCCTTTGTGTCTCCGGGTGCATCCCCCAGAACGTCTCAATAGAGTATACGGTAGATCCGACCTCAGAAATATCTCTAGCTAAGCAACAGAATCAACCTTATAACTATCGATTCACTACTCAGTAAGGCTACATATAGTAACTAAGGATTTTACGCCGCTCAACAAAGAATGCAGAGAAATGATAGAAGGGCAATTGGGATCACTTAGGTAACGTAGTAACAATGGCTCTAGGCGCTTGCATGAAACTCTTCCTCCTTGTTCCTGGCGCTTGGGGCAGGATAGAACAACTTCCAGCCCTCCTGGAATGAGCGCGAACACGAGAAATTACCGAGCCGCTTTTCGCTTTCAATTGTCAAACCAATAGTGTTTCCAATATTTGCAGGAGTTAGACGGGTGTGATTCCCCTGGTCAATGACTTTGACATCATGAACACTGAGAGAACGCAAGCTCTTGGCGTTTGATTGTATAAAGCTCTCTATAGAGGCCAGCTCCAAAAAATCTGAACACAATGATAGCTCACGTATGTTCAGACTTACACGACACAGTAACTCCAAAGTCATGTCACTTTCGACAAGTCGTAGACCCGGCGCGTATCCAACTAGCCCTTTGAGAGAATTTGCCAGAGAGTTCCAAGAGGAGCTTCCTGAGGAAGGATGATTGGGAGGTTCGCGACAGGTGAGCTGGATGACCTCTAAAGTCAAGCTGCGACCCTTTAGAGCAGCCAGTAACAGTTGAATATGGTACTCATAAGACCTTGGTTCCGTCATACCAGATACCTGGTGATATTCCCTCTCCCAATCCCCCTGGCGCTTTGTTTCACAAAATACTAATACCAATTCTTTCAAGTTATATAAGAGATCAAAAGCAAGACTTATCAAAGTCGAATCTCTTCCATCTTCAATGATCGCTTGTTGCTCGGCACAAGTTCGTCGTATCGTCTTGTAAACTCGCGTGTACGAAGGGTGATCGCCTGAGAGGTATTCCATTTCATCCCAGTCCTCACGACCGTTCACATCATCGTAGTCTTCGCATATATCGACATAATATTCAGGAGTGAGGAGTTCTGTTCTGAAAACATCATAGTTTCTTATTTCTGGCTTGAGATTAGTCTTTTCCATGCATGATTTGCTGACGGGACCTTACCAGGATTTAGCAACATGGGGACCACATACTCAAAGGAGACGATATACCGATTCAAGTTTGATTTCAGAATACTTTCCAACAAGTCTAACCCCTCCTTCGAAAATTCGATGCTGATCTTGTGGAATAGGACAGTCCCTCATTCGGCTGCTGACGACTGAAAGTTGTTTGATTTGTTGATTGTCAAGACACTTCACGATACCGAAGAGGATTTCGGTAGGCAGCAGCTCCATATCAATTAATCAATGGATTTCAGCTATACCAGGATTCCTCAGGAGGGTTGAGAGGTGATACTAGGGGATATGAACAAGGCGGGCTCTGCGGCCTTGACATAGATAAGGAGTCAAGGAACAAGGTGTCGCATTGATTAAGTACCTGGCCTTTTTTACCGTTGAAACATGTGACTCTTAGACTAAGCGTTTGTTTATTAATCGTATCCGACCAAAAGTATCGCGCAAGTTGCTCTTTCCAGGAAATCGCTGGTTTCCCCCGCTGGTTTCCTTACGTCTCCTACCTTGACTATCTTTTGGGCATCCACTATATGCGTCAGAAACACCACGCCCGGACATTTGGCACATCACTATTAACAGATCCACTAGGTCGTTTAGATGTCTGTAACGGTACTACCAAGACCCACCCGGCTGTGGGGCTATTTGGACTATCTCCTACAACATGTGCTCAAATTTCTATCTCTAATTAGCGCTCATATTATGTTTGCTTTCAGGAGAATATGTTAGGGGCATGCCTCCTGTGATTAAAAGTCACGTAATCATCTCACTACCCCCGAGGATATCATCTCGTGGTAGTTCGTTGTAATTGGACTTGATACCGTAGACAAGTGATTAGCAAACGACTGGGCGCAGGTTTTTTCAGCTGTTAAAATATGGGAGCTTCTCCAGGCACCACTTGCGAAACTGGTTATGGAAGATTCGGAGCCAGCGTGTACAGTGATGGGGATACATTCATACATTCGTCTGACATCTCCTGAACAAGCTGGTCGATGGATGGTATGAATGTTTGTTTGGGGAGGCAAAATGCATGGTATCTTTGCATTGCCGGAAAATGGTTTGAAATATCCACTGAGTCACACTAGCCTAGCCTTCTCTGGCTCATTTACAAGACCGAGAAAGGTGGATTGGGCTTTATGCTGAAACTTGATAAGGCCTAGTCTCGAGCATTAGTGGCATCGAAGGAAAAGACAGTAAGAGGAATGTTTTCTCCGGCGTCGGATTTCATCTGTCCAAATGGACATTCATTGGCCCACACTTTTCAACAAAAGATGACCCAGAAGCAAAAGAAACCAGTCGGAATTTCGGATGCAGCTGGCTATTATTTAAGCGTGATACGCGCTCAGAAATGACCTCTGCCTGTTGATTAGACAGCATACTCCAACAGCATACTCCAAGACCTCGAAATGGGCTTCAACCGTTTTCCCTCAGCAGAGGCGCATGATTGTTCCCATGGACATGGGTACTACGCCCAACAGAATGCATAACTGTCGCTTTGGTTGCAACGGAAATCGGCCAACAGCGGATTGGCTGGAGATATCTCGTAGTTACCCACGGGGGACTATCTATAAAGTTGGAATGGTCTCCATATCCATGTTTGTACATAGCCATCGATAAATTAGCTGATTTATGCTAAAAGATTCGCGGGCAATTGACATGTCTAGAAAGACGGTGTGGCTTTAATGACGGCCCTCCTTCTACCACTACTACCCTCAGGGCTCTAACACAGGCGACTAGCTGGTGTACCCACTGACCTATGAAGACGATGCCTTCATTTTCTATTAATACCTGTATAATAGAGGAAAAGAGAGTATAACGAGTGCTAACCATTCGCGATTCCGCTGCTTTCGTTGAATTTCCTGTTCCAACTCCTTACCCTCAATTTTCCGTTGACGCTCCTGGTCCTGTATGCGTTGACAGATAGGTAGCAAGAAAGGACTTAGGTAGATAAAGATATCATCCTCCGTCACATGAGTCTTCCAGTCGAGCAGAATGAGCAACTCGTGCTCCATTGAGTTCACCTCTGGCAGGGAGAATCCGAACCCCTTGTAATTGCTGACCATTGTGTACCGAGCCCAATGCTTGTTCTTGGGGCTAGTATCATCCAGGATCTTGGCGGCGATAATGAGCGAGGCAAGGAAGATCCGGTGGGCAGAGCAACGCATGCCTATGATGACCCGAGGAAGACGAGCACGGAGACGACCGAGGTACACAAGGGAGCACATGAGGATTGACACCTGGACTTGGGAGTGATCAACCAGAGAGGCAATAAAAACTTCGATGGAGGGAAGCGGCGGAAGTAGATCAGCCGGTTCGACTGATGGAGTTGATGGCAGCATTCGTTGGCCGGGCTGTCTGACGATATCGGTCACAGGAGTCTCACATGAGATGACCTGCGCTGCCTGTTGGGCCAGGTACACCACCATTTGCGGTGAAACTCGCTCTGTAGCAAATTCAGCCAGTGCTGCTCTGTTCAAGGCTTGGTGAGTAGTCATTTCCGTAACCAGATAGAGAGTCGCAACTGCTAATAAATATCATCCCCTCTAGGACTTTGAGCGGTGAAAATTTAAAGCTATGTGAGCTCGTTTCGCAAATTTCTCACACAGTCGCCCTTGGTGAGAGACCTGTGGACAGAAAAAGGAAAGGTGGAGCATTCTTCGCGGTGTTGGTCCTGTGGATCAATTCCACAGAACTGAGGTTCGGAAATGCGAGTACAGAATGATAGAGGAGAGAGTAACAATGAGTAAATAATTCGCTCGTCATTTTGTTGTACTCATGAAAGAAGTAGGGTGTTGATCGAATTTGATTGGCCAGAAATCGTTCTTTACCCCGCATCACACGCATTTCTCAAATACCCGGAACACAGGGCGCACCTCCAGCGCGCGCGGTATATGTAATGCATCCATCATATTAGACCGACGATCATGCCCATTCTAGAAACCCAAACTGGCGATCTGGCCAATGATATGCGGCCCAACACCAGTAGCTGATTTATTTGGCTCGGTGTTGGATCGTTGTGGAGACGCCCGTTCGCCGATTGCTTGGCAATCAGTTCACACAGCCGATTCATGCAGCTTCCTAGCAAACATTCGTGTCTTTCACCTTTTCTAGGGGCTGGAGTAGGGGCAACCTAGTCTGTCATATTCTCAGCTTATCATGGCCCGGCTCCTAATATCCACTACTGTTGTAAATCTAAACTCCGCGCTCTTGGCTAAATGCCGATTGCTCAGTAAATACCAGATCGAGGCCTCCCCAAAACGCTTCTTTTCCATCAAGTTCTTCGCCCACGCCCCAAACAGAGATATTATCACGACCTACTTTCGGAGCCACACTTATTTTCCATTTTCTAACTTGGTTGCCCAACCTCCAGATATGGTTCTTCTCGAGAAACTATGACATCTCCAGTCCCGCGAAGTGAATGCTAACGTGTGGGGCCAGGTACCGGAGGGTTTCTTGCCGACTCACCCACATGATGATGTGTCAAGTTGCATTGTATCAATTCCGTGAGCCATTCCTCCTCCCTAGCTGACCACTTAGCTGAGCCAGCATACACTGTCAGGAATTAGTGGTAGGGGTATGAGTAGGCGGGAGCAGATATAGCGCACTAACTTTAATTTTATTCCTTCTTTTCTGTCTCTAACGCGGTCTGTGCCTTCATCTCCTTGACGACGGCCGCGAGACTGCTGTCGAGTACACTTGATGGAGTCGATCATATGAGGACGTAGGTAAATATCTGCACCATGTCAACTCTATTTTATCGGCTTTAAAGAAAACAGTATGTCCACTGACTGGAAGCCTACCTACCGTAGACTCTTCATTCACGGCACTGTTTAGGCAGGATGGAACATCGTATAGGATAAAGGTCCGCTCCACAGTGAAAATCGAGGTTCTTCATTGGAAGAACTGATTCGCCGCTTCACTTGACCGTACCCACACTGACGTTATCGTGTTAGTTATGTCGCATTAGATAATCGAGAATCTGACAACCTCTGGACAGTGGAAATCGCATCGCCTTCTACAGCGCGTTCATCGTCAGCTCGAATCTCCGAAGATAATTTTTACAGCTAGTCGGTTCTTACGTCTATGCAGACCACCACATCGTATGCTGCCAACGAAGCCCCAATTCTTCTGTGATAAAAGGCTAAAGTGCTGTCTTGCACAGGACGAAATGAACCTCGATTTTCGCCCGACCGCGTCTGCACAGCAGTTAGCCGACATCATTCCACATGGTCTAGCAATTCTAAATTATAAATGCGAGCTGGTCTCCGCGAACTGCAGTTTCCGGACGCTGATTCCGAATTCGGATGCGAAGTTTCCAGATAGCTGGTTACAGTCAATACACCCAGACGACTTCAACCGGGTGAATGCTTATTTCAAGGAGAATCGGCCATCCAAGGCAGCGCTGCGCATTGAATACCGGGCTCGGGATCTTGACACATGGTGTGTGCTGACTTTTAATTCTGTTCATGCAAATATGCATGTTTTTGGCCTCGACGCCCTTGGCGGTTTTATTGTAACGGTCGCGGACATTACACCAGAGAAGAGGGCCGAATTTTCCCAGAGAAAGCTTGCGAAAGACGCGCAAGAACATAAAAAACTCCAAGAGCGATTCATCGACATGATTAGCCATGAGATACGAAACCCTCTTTCAGCGATATTACACTGCACCGAGGATATTATCGCGGCAGTGCGCGAAAAAGAAGATTGCAAGCCACTTTCACGCGTCACCGAGTTAGCGGAGACCATCTGTCTGTGCATTTCACACCAAAAAAAAATTCTAGACGACGTCCTCACTTTCTCGAAAATCGACGCATCGATGCTTCTTCTATCACCACGGAGAGTGCAACCGAAAATACATTTTGCGGATCCAATTTCTTTATTTCGGACGCAGCTGCAAAGGAATGACATACGGTTCGATTACCAAGCCGACTTTTCTTATGCGGATTGTGGAATCGAGTGGGTTATGGCCGACCTTGATCGAATGGGTCAGGTTCTCATCAACCTTCTCTCCAATGCAATAAAATTTACTGCCAGATCTAAGGACTCGCGAAAAATCCGGGTCTCAATTGGCGCTTCCCTAGACCGCCCTTCTTCATATCCTCCCAACGTTGTCTTTTTTCGCTCGGGCGAGTCTGCGCTCGGCCTGGATAAAACAGCATTACCTGAGTGGGGCGACGGGGAGTTTGCATATGTCATGCTCGCTGTCAAAGATACTGGTATTGGCATCGATGGTGATGCCCAGATGCGGCTTTTTGAAAGATTCAACCAAGCCACTCCAAGGACGGAAGGAACCTATGGTGGTTCTGGTTTGGGTCTCAACATCAGTAGAAGACTGTGTCATCTACATGGTGGGGAGATTGGCGTGAGCTCAAAAGAAGGCGGGGGAAGTACTTTCGGTTTTTTTTTCAGAGTGCGCAAGTGTGCTTACACTGGTGGCGGGAACGTTGGCAAAGATGACATCTCCGAAGTGGACAAGTTATCTCACGGCATCCAATCATTAGGCAGGGAATTGTCCGATATCAAAGGATCGACTCAAGGCGTTCGGATACCAAAAGACCCTCCGCTAAGTCAAATTGACGAGTTGAGACAGGGAGGCCCCGTGGATGAAAGAACGAGGCGTACACATGAGATTGAGCGGCGAACAGTTATTCGCGATAATGAAATAGCTCAAAGCCATAACGAGGGAATTACAAGTCGGCGCATACTCGTGGTTGAGGATAATATCATTAACAGGAGTATTCTCTCTCGAAAATTGTGTTCATTGGGATTCGAAATCATCGAGGCCAACAATGGCCAAGAGGCCTTGAATGCTTATCAAAACAGCAGCCTGGATTGCATCGTCATGGATCAAGAAATGCCAATGATAAATGGCAATGCAGCAACCAGGCGTATTCGAGAACTCGAGAAAGAAAGCGATACGCACATACCTATCTTGGGAATGACAGCGAACGTCAGAGCGGCGCAAATATCAGAAATGCTCGAGGCTGGGATGGATGATATAATCAAGAAGCCGTTTCGTACTGAAGAGATTGTTGCGAAGATTAGTCAATTCCTTCCTATGGGTTTGGACATGACAGATAAATGAATTTCTGGCAGGGCTGTCACATTGAAACGGGAGAAGTCGCACCGTCGCGAGCTCAAACACTAACTTTACATATTTACAAATTACTTCATATTTTCGGGGGCCCTTTCCGCATTTTGTAGTTTCAGCGAAATGACGCGATATAATAGCAACGTCAGTCCATGGGTAAGTCCATCATGGGTGTTGCGACTCAGGGTACACCAGACATGAAACCAGACGATCAGCATTGAGCCTAACAATTAGAATATAGTTTAGGGAAAGTGGTCTCCTCCGTTTTAGAAAATCTCTCTCATATTGAGATAGATCAAGGCTTGAACAGCTTCGCTGGCCTTGACATATATGCTTCCCCAGTATTCGTCGTATCCGATTTTAACATTTTCTGTCAGGCGGAGTCCCTAGCTAATGAGATCGACCATGCTCCGCTGCGGGGAGAAAACGCAGGAAGAGCCCGGTCGGGGTCTAGCACGCGCCACCTGTAGCCAATCGGGGCGACGGGTACGAATGGCTGCCGGCTTTGAATGTTGACGAAACAGAACTAATAACTTTTTAAGGGCTAAAGGAAGGGCCTTGCCAAGGCCTTGATGATACCAAGGGTCTGGCCAACGGAAGAACGTGCGTGCGCTATCTTGACCGCCCGTGACCCGCTATCGCCCATAGGGGCATGTTTCCGTCGAAGTCTTGGCGGAGTTCTTGTCGCTCGGTTGGCTGTGGGGCATGCCGTTGGACTCCCTAACAATCCCCCGTCAACAAGCGTACTAGAAAAGAATTTCGGTCACGACGATGGCTTTAGAAGTACATCAGTCTTGTTCTATTCAGCGTTACATTATGAAATATACTAGGATTTGCTATGACCCTCCTATTAGAGGTCAGTTGGAGGTTGGTGAACGGTCACAGCCGACTAGTGACGGGCATACTTTTAGCCTGCTACCATGTCACAGTTTGGTTTTGTGGCTTTTACAAGGAATTTCGGCAATTGGAGCAACACACGGCGATAATGCTATTTTCGGTGCGATCGCCGCGCTCGCGGTTTTCCCATCTGATTACCTTCCCGATCTGACTACGTGACGAATGGGGTGGCAAATACAGCGAGCTAACTAGCACTGTAAAAGCGGGCTACGGTTCGCTCCTTGTACAGCTGTGTAGACCTAGGCGTCGAATACCAGATAGGTAGGTGACGAATCAGTAATGCGGGCCTGATAGAAATCTAACCTAATCAGCGCGAACTGCCCCTGATGTACCATATATTACATCTACCCGTCGAAATCATTATCGAGATATATCAAGCGTCAAGCGATATTGACGACGCCTTACATCTCGCACGCACTTGCAAATACCTCAATTCTATATTTGACCCAATAGAAGTACGCTTGAGGATATTCAGATCTATCATTGTATGTACCACTTTACCTCCGCAATCCTAGTGCCAAAAAGACTCACATATTCAGAGAAGCGCGCCTCAGCATGGATACGAAACTGAGCTTTGCGACCGTGTCCAACTATTTGGACTGTTCTCGGAGAAGTTTTATTCAGCATCTCCTATTCAAAAAAGACCGGCATGTCGCGCACGGCTCCTTGTCGACTTTGCAGATCATGCAGATCGAATCAAAACAAGCAGCTCCATGCCTGCTGAAACTGTTTGGGAAGTAGTGTGTCGTTGGCAGGGGATGCGCCTTCTGTTCGATTTGTTTTGCGACGCCTCTGTGCAGGAATCCTATTCTGTCTCCATGTTTCCCTATATGCCAATTGCAGACGGGAAAGAGGATAGAGAAGCACTCGCCAAGGAAAACGTCCTTCCGGTTCCGTCCTGGAACAAAGCTACGATACTCGACGGTGTGAGTGCTGAACAAAAGCAGCGTTCCTATCAACGGTTCTACAAGGCCCTGACAGCACATTGGGTTGCAGTCGAAACACTATGGCTCGCAAGAGCCCAAGTATATGCAACTACTATGCAATGTGAGGAGGCCTTTAATCTTGTATGGATGAAGTGGACAGACAACCCAGGCCGACAACTGGAGGAGAAGTTCGACCTTGTTGAAGTGGTGGATTTCGTTTGGGGATTTCTTGGACGCAGGTGTTTTCCGTTCTCTAGCGTGCCGGCCTGGTTGGAGGGGGAAAGAGAAGAGACTCTGCAGGAATACCTCGATGATAATGACGACGAGACATCCGAGTGGCTTTTCTTCGTGGAACGTGTCATGCAGTATCTGCGGCCTCCTCATATCATAGAATTGCTTTTCTCGGTGTGGGGGCTTCATGGAGACCGTATTCTCGATCGACACGCCTATTTGCAACGTTTGGGATTTTCTGATGTATTTGAGGGAATCATAGAAAGTGAAGATCAATGGGTGCGTGCCGATACTTGGTTTCCGGTGACAGCAGTGGAAACAGATGTGGAGAATGGGTTATATTACATGGAAGATGGTGCCTCACTTATGGCGAAATGGCATAGCTACAGAGGTGTAATATGGCCGTCAGATGCAAGAAGTAAGATTTTGTTCCGAAACGAATCTGCACAGGAGCTAGTCCAACGTATCGCAGAAAGAACTTGATCCGTTGAACAGGAAGCGTCTGGAGAAACGTGCTATTGTGTTGTCGTTGTTTTGCATGATGCGCTGGTGAAACAATTCCCCATAAATATTCTTCGCCCCGAAAGACCTGGGCTTCCATACAGTTACCGGTCTTGGATTATATTTTATATTTTCTGTCCAACCTCAAATCTCTTGATCACTGAGTCATTGTCTATATTTTCGTTTCTGATTTCCATAGCTAAAATATCAGAGAGCTGGCAGATTACCTATATCTAGGTTGATTTGCTACGATATAAGTACATATTTCAAGCAAGTGGCCGACCCTAAACAAACACATGGGGAATGCGATACTTTGGCAATATTGGATTACATTGTACAACGTAGATTTCAGTATTCGCAGTGGATGATGACGCCTGGGGGAAATTGGACAGAGTAATAGTGGAGAGAGATTTTGCGTTCGAATGTCTCAGTTGGAACGAATTTGCGAATTTGCGTATTTTATGGGAAGGGGGCTCTAGAACTCGAAATTTCTATTACATTGTACAACATGGACACATTATTTCGAATTAGGAAGCCGGAGAGGCAAATATTTATTGCACTTCCTACGTGTTGGGCCTGTATGGAGCCAAGGCTACTGCAGAACTTCGGAACAGGTTAAACCACACAAATCGCCTTGTTCGATGCCCAGAATAGGACCATTGTACCACTCATGCTTAATTATGTCTTGTACTGTCAACCCACAAGTCGAAATTTTGGCGTCAAGTACATATTTCCGAATGCCTTGGCAGTTGTCCAGAACGAGCGAATGCAGTCTCACCGAAAGACTAATTCAGACTAAGGTGGATGGTATTCTCCACACTCTGGGATATGCAGGAACCGGTCGACTCGGCGCGTATACGGAGTACATGCCTACATACAACGTAGAGATATGGCGGGGGTTGAGTTAAAAGTGTCTCCACATTGGGGAAGATGTCAACCAACCGATACCCGTCTATGTACATTGTATACTGGAATGTACGCAGTTCCGGGATGTGAAGATGCCGATTGGGTTGAAATCCTCAGAGGCCCGTGGACGGAAGCCTGAGTAAGTCTCAACTAATTCCGTGGCTCTACAAATGGTTCTTACAAATCCTAACCAATTATCTTAGCATGTGCGGAGACCTCAGATCAGTCATCTGCGGAGATTCACGAAGTTGCTGTGCTTTGACTGGTCTGTGGTGGCGCCATGGGTCGGGGTGTTGGATTCTTCCCTGTACTGATGATAATGTCCCGTCACCCTGATACGCACTAATCATGTATTAGGGTTAGACCAGTATTTATAATACTGGGTCATGGCCCACAAAACCCCACAACAATACAACCATCATACAAAAGGGGGCGGGGAATTTGTGGGGATTTGGCAGAGATTTCCAAGGTTGACAGAGAATTTGAATACGCTGGTGGTTAATTTACCTTCCGACTTTGTCTAAATTGGTAATATGACTGATACCGTAAGCCACATGTCAAACAACACAGGTACACGTAGGCTGGAAGAACGATGAGAAGCCCTAGACAATATACCTTGACCCAGGTGCATGGACATATTAGGCACCTCAACATAACCCATGACACCGGGAAAAGTCAGTCAACCTTCCGTCAGAGACTCTCACATCTGCCGACACCATCTTCATTTGCGAGAACCAAAAGGTTGCGCCAAGACGGAGTCTCGGGATGGGCTCATGGCACTTCGGTACTCCAGTGATGGGAAAGTCTAATCGCATGTCCTAAACTAGGTGCCCGGCAAAATCTTCAAGGACGTAATACCGGGATATCCGAAAGTGGCGGCCCGGATCACCAATAAGGAAACGAGTTCAAGAGCTACACGCAGTGTGCCTGTACCGAGGCCAGAGGTCATAATGCGGAGTATAGAGTATTCTACCGAAGCTCTTAGCGTGGCCGTCGGAGATTTCGATGGCAAAAGTCTTTTCTGGTAGACTCCATACGGAGTCACGCCATGGTAAGGCTAGTGACCCAGTTTTCTAGCTGTTATTTCCCCATTCGCTAACTACATGTACATATGTAGCTAGTGACATGACCGTCTGGGGTCCGGGGGTCCTATAAAACCCCTTGCCCTTTTCCGTTCACGAGCTTTCCCTGTGTGTCTGTCTGTGCCTTGGCTCTCTTTGCACAGCAATCATGTCCGAACGTCGCTCTTCTGTTGTTGAGCCATCCTTTGATGCCGGCCGCATCGAGGCACCTGTTACTTGGAAAGCCTACCTGATCTGTGCCTTTGCCTCGTTCGGCGGTATCTTTTTCGGCTATGACTCTAGTTACATTAACGGCGTTAGCGGTTCGAGCATTTTCATTCAAATGGTGGAAGGCCCTGAAGCTACTGCTCTAACTAGTTCGAATTCTTCTCTCGTCGTGTCTATTCTGTCTGCCGGTACTTTCTTTGGCGCCCTGATTGGAGGTGATATGGCCGAGTGGATTGGCCGAAAGTGGACTGTCATATTCGGCTGTATGATCTATATGGTTGGTGTGGTCATTCAGATGTGTACTGGCCTCGGCGACGATGCTCTAGGCTTGATCGTTGCCGGTCGTTTGGTTGCCGGATTCGGCGTCGGATTCGAGTCTGCCATTGTCATTCTCTACATGAGTGAAATTGTAAGTTCCAAATCATTTCTGGCTCTCGGTAGAGATCAACCTGACCCGTGCCCCTCCTTGTTTTAGTGCCCCAAGAAAATCCGTGGAGCTCTCGTCGCTGGATACCAGTTCTGCATTACCATTGGTATGTTGACTGCGTCCTGTGTAGTCTACGCCACCGAGAACCGGACGGACACTGGAGCCTACCGTATCCCTATCGCCATCCAATTTGCTTGGGCTCTGGTCCTGGCCATCGGCCTGTTTTTCCTTCCTGAATCGCCACGTTACTATGTCAAGAAGGGTCGCATTGAAGATGCGGCCAATTCCCTCGCCAGGCTTCGTGGCCAGCCTCGCGACTCGGCGTTCATCGACGCCGAACTGACGGAGATTGTGGCCAACGAGCAATACGAGCGCTCGATCATCCCTACCAGCGGCTGGGTCTCTAGCTGGTACAGCTGCTTCACAGGTGGCCTTTGGGATCAAAAGTCGAACTTGCGCCGCACCATTCTGGGTACCTCTCTACAGATGATGCAACAGTGGTAGGTTCTGCAGAGGCATGATTAATGTGATGGCAGACTCGATATCTGACTTTTTCCAGGACCGGTGTCAACTTTATCTTCTACTACTCCACCCCGTTCTTGCAGTCGACTGGTGCTATCGACAACGTCTTCCTCATTTCACTAATTTTCACCCTAATCAATGTCGGGTCCACTCCCATCTCCTTCTACACCGTTGAGAGATTCGGCCGTCGCACAATTCTTATATACGGTGCGTTCGGTATGATGGTCTGCCAGTTCCTCGTCGGCATCATCGGTGTCACCGTCGGCTTTAACCACACCCACCCTCTCCTTGATGGCACATCCGTGGCAAACAATATTCCTGCAGTCAATGCCCAGATTGCGTTCATCGCCATCTTCATCTCCTTCTTCGCTTCCACCTGGGGTCCTGGAGCCTGGATTGTCATTGGCGAGATCTTCCCTCTCCCCATCCGTTCTCGTGGTGTTGCATTATCGACTGCTTCGAACTGGCTCTGGAATACCGTAAGTTTCCGCTCTCCTTCCCCAGTTCTAGTGCCTCGGATTGATGTTCAAACCTCGCTCGCGTATAGATCATTGCCGTCATCACCCCCTATATGGTTAACAGAGACCAGGGCGACCTTAAATCGTCCGTCTTCTTCATCTGGGGCGGCCTTTGCACTGTGGCGTTCGTCTATTCCTACTTCATCATTCCGGAGACCAAGGGCCTGTCCCTGGAACAGGTCGACAAGATGATGGAGGAGACAACCCCGCGTACCTCGTCCAAGTGGAAGCCCACCGTCACTTTC
Organism: Penicillium sp. CF05; assembly: GCA_002916455.1. NCBI lineage: Eukaryota > Fungi > Ascomycota > Eurotiomycetes > Eurotiales > Aspergillaceae > Penicillium > Penicillium sp. CF05. Next base: position 19,152 of record PKQL01000306.1, read on the forward strand.
GCCGAGACCATGGGTACTGGCGAGAAGGGCTTGGTCATCCACGAGGAGGATGTTTAAATTGCTGTCTGGCCCGGTCCTTGGGAGTGATTTGAGCTTGCTACGTAGACCTAGTATCCCGTTAGCCCGGCCACCTCCACTTCATCAGATGCTGTTGTAGAAAATGAGAGGATAAATTCCGAGTTGTCCCACCTCGTTCAACACCCACATATGCCATGTTTGTTGTGTATGGGTCAATAGAAGAAACCTAGCCGAAGGATACATCTGTAGCAACACTGACTTGGCCATCGAAGTCTCGTTCAACAGATCTTCAACCAAGGCTCGCGATATACAGACTGTATTCTATCACTTGGATCTTGATCTCGAACATTGTCTTTCCACAAAGGATTGGCGATCCACTGGGCTGCTGTTCTCCTTCTCTTTCCTTATCTGGCAAGCTGTTTATGGCATCCATACGTCCGCAGGAGAAAGTCAAAGGACTGGGCAGTACTGTTTTCTAACAGGTCTTGGTGTCTCTTGTAGAATATGCAGACGCAAGTGGCTATGGTTTGGGTTTGACGATCACCACATTAGTCGATCAACGCAGTCAGCTTTCGGATAGTTATTTTCATGCTTCAACAGGCGGTTGGTACTCAATATGATCATATATAGTGGTCAACGAGTCGATCGGGGAAACCGATCAAGCCTCAAGATGTTCGAGGTCAGATATGAACGCTAATTGAGGAAACATATTTCAACCGGACATCTCTTCCACTTTCATTGAAAGTCTCAAAAACTCGATAAACAGAACATTGTAAAACTTATAGTAACCAAAAAGAAGTTTGAAAAAATATAACGGGAAAAAAGACTTGACTAGTGTCGCATCATACTCAGAAGTTCGAAAATTGAGTGTTGACAATGTATGGCCAAGCTTCAACGGGTTGACGAGTTGAGCACCCGCACATCCGACGGTGACCTCGATTTCCGCAGTCTAGACAGACCCCTGTGGCTCAACACAACCAACACAGCACTAAAGCAAGGCTAGAAAAAAAAGTCCATGATTTTTGCTTGATTTCTACTCATAAGAAGGTCTATTTACTCTAGCATTCATTGGTAGGATCCCAGGAAGAACAGCCATTACTCCTGTCCAACATGCCATTGATCCCCAACCCTGAATCCCACTGGCCAAGGATCACTTGCGTCCAACACCATTTGTTTGAATGAACTGATCCAAGCACTTCCTTTAACAGTTGGCAAGACAGCGTCATACTGTCCGAACTTTTGTGTCCCACGGATGTGGCACTCAAAGGTACTTCCAATGATGCTTTGATGGGTGAATTTCTCACCAACCCCGAGCTGGCCACGAGCGTGAAGCACTGCCATCCTTGCGCTGCTACCTGTGCCACACGGGCATCGATCAAATCTTCCTGGAGAAACCACAACTGTATTCACGGCCTCCATCGTATCCCGCTGGAGTGGTTCTGTGAATTCAAGGATGCTGACTCCTTTGATACTTTCATTCTCGGGGTGAACGGGAATGAATGTGGCTTGTTGAAGGGCATGCTTGATTCGCTCTCCGTATTCAATCAGCTTCGGACCGTTCTGGTTGTTGATGCGGATTCCTAGAGAGGTCGCGTCGACAATTGCGTAAATCATTCCGCCCCATGCGATATCGACAGATACGGTTCCTAGTCCGGGGACTTCGACTTTGTAGTCCAGTGCAAAGACAAACGAAGGGACATTATCAAATGCGACAGCCTTGCACTTCCTGTCCTCGCAGTCCGCAGTAATTGAAACTAGTCCTGCGGGTGTTTCCAAGACCATCTTGGTAACAGGCTCATTCATCTTCACCATTCCTGTTTCAAGAAGAACCGTGGCTGTGGCAATAGTGTTGCCTCCGGACATTGGCGGGTACTCGTCACTTTCCATAATCAAGAACCCAACGTCTGCCCTGGGGTCGCAAGCAGGTAAAACAAGATTCAGGCACATTGCAGCGCGCCCACGGGGCTCTTGCATAAGAAGCTGGCGGATGTGATCTTCTTTGTCTCGGAAATGAGCAAGCTTCTCGTACATGGTGTTGCATCCAGAAGGGTTCAAGACACCTCCAATGATTACATCGCAAACCTCGCCAGCGCAATGGCAGCCGACGACATTGATGGACCTTTCGAATTTCATTTTCGCGGTGGATGTAATGGAGAGAAGAAAATAACACCCAGGGTATGAGAATCTTCCGCAAAAAAAGGAGAGGCTTTATTTATCATTACAAAATCAGCTCGCTGGAGCATATATACATTAGAAACAACCCCGCAGCCCAKCTAATATTGTGTGCGGAGAGTAGAAGCCCACATGCGCTGGGTTCTGCATTCTTTGGCTTGTGACAGTACGCACGACGGCAGTGTAGCCGATGAGAGGATTTGGACCCGTTGGAAGAAACCTGGGGCCTGGTTCCTCGCTTGAAAATATAATACACTGCTTCCACTGCCGAGCTGACTATGTGAACATCTTGTTAACTCCTTAATCAGTCTGATCAATAGTTATTTTTCAGAACCGTCCCGTAGGACGAGTAGTTTATATTATAGTCTATAGAATATATTAATCAATATTTTATTTTGTTGTATTATTTTGACTTTTTATTTCCGCAGTTTGATGGCCTTGGCCTTCGTATATCAGAAACTATTTGAACCTTAATTCGAAGTAGCAAATTGCCCAGGTAATCACCTGGGCGTCTTCCTCGGGAACCTAAGCGATACATGCCGTCCCACAATAGTCGGCAACGTTACCGACGTCTGTTTCCTTAACTATCAAGATATTGCCTCTCCACCCATATTATCACTTGATGGGGATTGATAACAGACGTCAGTAGATCCACATTTAACTTTGGGGATAACGCGGGGATCGTTTTCACCGGGTTATCTTGACCATAATTGTGTGGTAATAGCCAGGACGGAATCTACCTACAAATATGTAGATATTGAACTTTTTATCCGCACTCATACATCTAGGTTCCTGTCGGTCGCAGTCAACATGAACGATACCGCGTCCATTTTGTATATCATATATATTTCACACAAGTCCCTTCGAACTCTTCTTGAAAACCAGTTCTATTTCCCCATGCCTACTTTTAATGGCTTACAGGATTAAAAGTTATTAGCGGTCTAAATTCCATTCTAAGGTTGTATCCCAATGCTTGGCGGGAATGAAATTGTTCTCCTCGATAGCCGCAAATGCTTATCCATGCCTACCTGGTACACGTAGGAATAAAGAATTACCGTGATCTACCTCCGTAACTGCTACCTTGCTCCTCCGTAACTGCTATCTTGCTCGAATAGGAAAAGTCTCGGTGTTGACCAAATCTTGGAAGCGAATCGGAGTCGCCATCTGATTCGCCTCCCGTTCCCTGATTGGCCAAGATTGGCACAGATAAGCCCTGACCTCCACCTGGGGCACGAGATTATCCCCCAGATTCTCCAGCCTGTCGAAGTCAATCCCGTCTCTCATTCCGACTACCTGCAATAACAATTTCAAAAGCAAAATGGGAAGTGGCGAACAATCTAGAAAGCGATCTAAAAATGTGTAAGTGGGAAAGGGGGAAGAAATTTGACGATGCGACTGATAATTCCCTAGCTGTGTGCGATGCCAGAGGCAAAAGATCAAGTGCTCCGGCTCGAAGCCGTGTAACAGCTGCAGTAAACGCAATCTTTCCTGCATATTCAATAATATGGATCGAAAAGTGCTGGTGACAAGGGGGTCAGTCACTACAGGCCGTGTCTTACGAGGTGTATTAACTCTGACAAATGGTCTAGGTACATTTCAGAGCTGCAGCGGAAAGCTGCATGCATAGAAAATCAGGTGGGAGACCAAAGTCTTTCTAATTTGAGCCGTGAGATCCAATTCGGTCGGTCCTTGCCTTTCGGGTCTGCCCCGGTAGCTGACGCTGACTTATTGCAGACCCCGCTGGTGATGAAACCCCCGACAATGAAAGACCGTATCCAGCTGAGGATATCGGTGACTTTCAGGGTTTGGAGAACCCGGAAACTGGGCTCGTCAATCCTTTAGCAACTGGCCCGCCCACCTTTATGTCTTCGGGAAATGGGAGAATGTGTGCGTTAATGTCGAGTCCTCGGGGAGACCAAAATTGACAAGTCTTCAGTTTACCTAGGAACGTCTTCAAACTGGTCATTTACTAGGCGTGTGCTAAGTATAGCACACCGGCACGCATACAACGAAGCGCTGCCAACGGAAGCATTGACATTTGAAGGAACTGCCTATGACTTGAGCGACGAATCACGAACAGACTCGATTCCAGAGCAGCCTATTATCCCGACCCTCGATCATGCCCTTTATTTAATCAACATGGTCAATTTCCGCTGCGGCCAATTATACCACCTCTTCGATGAGGGTGATTTCATGAGATCACTGCACGACTATTATTCCAATGATAGGCGATCAAGAGATAGCCTATGGTATATCCATTTCCTTCTTACCTTGGCTTTTGGAAAAAGCTTTCTCCAAACAAGAAGCCAGGAAAGAAAGCCACCGGGGATTAAATACTTTGTCAAAGCCATGCAGCTCCTGCCAGACCACAATCGACTCTACTCTTCACCGCTGGTATCGACCGAGATTCTGTGCTGCATAGCTATCTTTTATCAATCTCTTGATTGTCGCAGTCCAGCGCATAATTATGTGAGTTTTTCAACAACTTCCAATGTTAATTCTGGTGGCATTGCTGATAAGGCTGCAGGTCGGTCAAGCTATGCGGATGGCCATGAGCCACGGCATGCATACTTGCATGTCAGTCGGAGACTTGGGGTTGCACGTCGTTGAGAGATGTCGCAAAATCTGGTGGACTGTTTATGTTTTAGACCGGCAGATGAGTTGTATACAGGGCCTGCCTCAGTCTGTCGACGACCGCTTTGTGCAAAGCAGCCTCCCTTCATCATCGGGTCCAGCTGGTAAACTCACAACGCTAGGCATGCACATAAAATTATGCCGACGTGTTGCAGAGATCAACAATAGTAAGAGCCAATACTCCACCCCCGGAGACATTTTCTCACGACAGAAATAGAAGTTTATGCTATCGATGGACGATTCAACCAGACATTTTTGTTGAGCACGAAAGAGGCATTGTCAAATATCGCAGTGCTCGCTGATGAGCTGCGGGAGACTTTCCCACTACATCTGAATGGGACAGATAGCGGCATGCCTCGAACATCAGCCTGCCTACATCTCTTTTACCAGCAGGTTAGTCCTCAACTCGAGCAAGACCTTAGCATGAATACATGATGACTGACCTTGTCAATCACATTAGTGTGTAATTGTCGCCACGAGGCCTTTACTGTTCTGTTTCCTCAAAATACGACTCGAGTCACCAGAAACATGTACGGAGTTTCTCAACAAGACACGGAATGTTCGGAATTTGATTCAAATGTGTCTGGAATCCGCCCAGCATGTTATCAGGATTCTACTTTGTCTCAAGTCCCAAGGGCTCCTCGGCAAGCCACTTCAAAGCCCCTAACGCTTGATTATCAATCCTAACTGACGGCAACTAGAAACATTCCTCTCTTTTGATTTAGAATCGATTTTTATATCCACCGTCGTGCTCCTCATGGGACCAGCGATCGATCCTTTATTGGTAGATGACCATCCGTGGTGGCTCGAGAAGGCCTACGAAATCTTTCAGGAGATGGTCGTAGCCGGCAACCAGGTAGCCAGATTCAGATGGTCTGAGCTCCAACAGCTGGAAAAGACCCTGCACGAAATTACTCATACCCAATCTGCGTCATCCACTTCGGATGCCGTTTCTCAGGATCCTGGCGCAATTCCTCAATTGCTCTCGCCGGCGACGAGTTGTATCCCATCTGTGAACCAAGGCTTTTGTAATGATCCTTCTTTAATGGCGGATACTACATTGGATGCGGAATATGGATTTGGCCCAATTTTAACCTCTGCTGAGATGACGGCTATGGCAGATTCCATTGAGATGTATGATGCGGAATGGATCTCTAATGCCATGATGATTCATGATATCTGGTAGTCAACTAGCTTGAATTGCATCCAACACAGTACTGATCTCAACAAAACACCGAGGAAGAGTATGGTCCAAGGGCTCTCCTATCATGCCAGAAATCCACGGAGAAGTGATTTGGTTGTTTCAGAGATACATGTGAAGGACCTCCCCCTATTCCTAGCGGAATTCGAAGATTAACCTTGGAAAATGGGAAGAACATCGGAAAATGTAGTCCATTGGCATGACTAGATTATCGTGATTATAATGTCATAGCTAACTTCACAAATGATGGTCCTTCCTCTTCTGCCTAAGGGCCAATACGGCATTTGCCGTCGTCAAATCTGTAAGGCTGACGCCGATGCTTTTGTAGACAACAAACCCTTCCGAGATAAACCGATTCGTCTGCTTAACTTGCCTGGGGTAGATACTTTGAGACTTCCCGCTCCTCAGGGCAATGATCTGTCCGAGTTCGACCATCTCCACGGCTGTGAGCTTGCTTTGAACCACCTCACCCGAATTGAGAAGAGCGTAATCCCGGTCATCGACTAGCACCACCCCCTTCGCCTCGCCAGTGACAGGATTATACCCTCCATCTGCGGCAATACCATGATGCAGCAATGCAGGATCTAGCTCAATCATGTCTGATTGCCAGGACCCGATGGCTGAAATGAACGGTTGACGAGCGCTACTCTTCCGCTTGGTCAAGTAGCTAGCAGGGAAAAGTGGTTTTCGAGATGGGGTAGTGCAGAAGACGCAGTCAATGTCGCTCAGGCGAGTTTCAATCTGTCGTTGGAAATCCGGGGCCGAGGTATTGATAAAATGGAAAGAGCAGCCTGACTTCCAGCGAGCCTCATTCTCCTTAGACACGGTTCCAATGAGTGCATCGACTTGATCCTTGAAAGGATTCACCAAGGTAATGCTCTTCACCTCTTCACCTCTCAGAGTCAGGATGAGACGAGTGTGCCACAAGGCCTGCATACCACCACCGAAAATGACAATATTGTCGACATTTTTCCTCCAAGAGAACGGCACCATGACGTTCATGGAGGTCCGGTAGCCAGTCACTTCCTCTGCACCTAGCACTCCAGTAGGATTGCCCAGTCCATCCATCAGGATCAGGATACCATGCAGTGGATCTTTCTTGCCATCGGGCCGAGGAGGAGGCTCGACGACAAGCTTGGCGCCGATACTTTCGTTCGAAGTGAAAGGTCGAAAGAGAGTCCGCGAGCCATTGGAGCGAGTTACGGCGTTGGGATCGGGTTGGTACTGACGCTCACCACCGATAGAAAAATCCTCTAAGGTTTGCTCGATAGTCTTTCGGAAACTGATGGCCTCGTCCTTAGTGAGGTTTATCAATAATTGATGAACTGTATCATTATAGAGGTATTGCATGTTGTCCATCCTGAAGTTCCCGAGAGCGCGAGTGCAGACAAGTAGAGTCTGCGACAAAAGAGGCAAAGAAGAGCGTGTTTCTTTATATACAACTTCATCTGCGGAACTGGTGTGCTGATCTGGTGGGGTCGCGGGGAACTAACCGTAGCGCCATATCTTTATCGGTTAGGTTGCCGAAGATCAGAACAACCTTGGAAGTCTGCATGGTGGGTTCAGGAAATCGCCATTCTTTTCTGTTAAGGGGCATCACAAGAGAGGGAGTTGGCTGTCGGAGAAAACTGTTATGTGGAAGAACTGATCCAGAAACTGACTTGGGAAAACTGCCCAAGTAACTAACTAGTTAGTTATCATGCCCTGATCTCAGTCATCCGAGCAATAAGAGCTATCATCAAATTACTCGTTAGATCTTTGTCTTTTCCTATTGACAATTATTAATCATATCCCATAGAAGGTATAGGTAACAGAACTCCTCTCTTTGTACTCGTCGCCGTCGTTGCCATCACCTCTGACTTTCTATCGACTGGCCGCTTACTTCCCATCAATATTGACACTATTTTTCACCAACGAACAGTAATGGATGACGACTCACAGCGCTTTTCATGCCCCACAAACCCTCCTCTGTCGGCGACTGAACGAACCAAGTTCGGCACCACCCAGGATGCATTGTCTACGGCTACCCCCCACTAATGTCGAGCCACAAAAGATAGCTAGGTGAAGAAATGTATCGATTGTTGGCTTTGGAGCAAGTCGTCCTTTTTAAAAGGGGGTTTACATCACTTTCGGAGGTATCTTACAAGCAAACCTGCATATTGGACAGCACGCTTGACGCCAGAGTACCCACTTGTCCACAGAGTTAACATGAAAAGAATGTTCACAGGGGAGGCCGCGAACTTCGATCTCATCTTCCATGGTATCCAAGCATATGGCGCATGCATCACTGGAAGCCGTTATACCTACCGGCAAAAATGGAGAGAAGGCACTCTGTGTAGCCTGATAACTACTTTTAAGGGCTTCCGAGGTAAGAGATGACTCGAAATGTCTGCCCTTACCCAGAATTTCCTCAGATAGCTTTACTTGATCTTGAGCCCCAACACCTGCATTTAATCTAGGCAAATGCACTGGGTCTTCAGTGGGTGACTGTGGAAGTAGTACTGATAAATTGGGGTTCGACGGGGTCATCTGAACTTCAGTCGCAGTTTGAGGGAAGCTCATTATATCTCACTCATTAGCAGAATCCCTCATCGCAGGGAAATACACGGTTCACATGGCACCTTTGTTGGAATTGTTGATTCTTCCATTTTTGTATTCGATCATAGGTAGATATTTATTGAGGTCCTCTAAGATCGGGAGGGACTCCTGCATTTTGGACGGGTTTGCCTGCAGCTGGATATAGCTACGAGGAGCTGCCGCAGGATTTCCTTCTGTGAAACGTCTTCGGATGCAACAGAACCAACGAGTAAAGGCAGCGAGACTTGATAAATAGACATGTTAATTTGATTCTATAAGGCTTGTTGAAATTCTCTGTGAATCCTCACCATAGACCGATGACCAAGGCAGCGCATATAACTGCGGTCACAGCAGGGGAAGATGTTGGGCCAGTTGGAGTCGCTGACATATCTTCCTGTCATTTTTTAGAAAATAAAAACTGGCCGGTATTGTAATCTCATGGAGGTTGAACTTGAATAAATAATTATCCCCTCAACTTGCTTGGCGGGAAACAATCATTTGATCCAATATGCGGAATTTTTGTGCGCCATTCAGACCCATCATGGTCATCATATTTCGGCTACTAGAACATGACGTTCATTTTATGAGACAGGCTTACATAACCAAATAGATTGATTCCCTTGGAAATGGTAACTCTCACGTGCAGGGCTGCTTTTGTGGCGTAGTGACCCAAAAATTTGTTCATACCGTACAAAGCCCATCAAGACGCTTGGCTAAGAGAACATATTAAATTCTTGAGAAACACCGGTTTGATTGCAAAATGATTGGAGCTGAGCTTAATCTATCAATTTCACGAGAAGTTAGTATGCTACGTACGATCCCACGCTAATGTCTTGGCGCTATACCAGCCAAATTTCCTAAACCATTCTTCGTCAAAATCGTACTGGAAAGGCGAGCCATTATGTCTACCTCGTTGGCCCTCTGCTACGTGCTACACCTCTCCGGGATGGAACACAACCACCGGGCGGTCCCGCTTCAGCTCTTCAATATCAACTTCCTCGTTGCCGTACTAGACGGCTCCATTTCCCTCTTTAGTCTCATATCGTATCTCCAGAAGGATAATTACTATCTCTCTGAAGCTCAAGAATCCCCCTCCCCGCTTCCGCCTAGCTGATGCCAAGAGAAGGCACCGCTTGCTCTCCTGTGATGACCCGTGACGGGATGGATGTATGGGCGCACGAAATTGCTGGCATGCAAGTAGCAAACCAGTTATTTCGCTCTTGGTGGGCATCGCCTTTGGACCCAATGGTGCAAGCTTTATTTTTCCCAGCAACTACTCCGAGTGCAACCAAGGAGGCGCGTGTCTGCCATCGCGTGCCGGAATAACCTCAATGCCATCTCGCTCAACTTCTCCCAGCCGGTTCTGGGCGTGCGGCTGGCTCTTCCTGGTGTCCAACTGCCTGCAAGTACCTCAAGAAAGAATGGAAATTGATCCTACTGGGCATGACAGCCATGTGGCTCGCCACGGGTCTGCTCGTCTGGGACTTTGCCAGGACACCCAGCGTCCTGTACGCCCTCGTCACCGGAGCATGTGTAACGACCACGGATCCCGTGCTCTCCGCTGTCATCGTCAAGGGCAAGTTTGCGGATCACAAAGTCCCCAAAGATCCTCAAAATGTTATCATTGCCGAGTCAGACACCAATGACGGACTCGTATACCCGTTACTCTATTTTTGCACTCTACCTCATAAATTAGGTGGGCTCGGGCGCCACGCTGGCGGTGCTGGTGATTTCATGGGCCTCTGATTAGGATTCACCTGGGGATACAGAATCATCCTTAGTATCCTGTCGGGGCTGCGGTGGGCTGGGTGGGCAAGGAGCTGCAGACCAAAGATGACTATTTGCAGCCGTCAATTGATACGCTTCTCAATATCGCTGTTCTCCAGTGGTACGGCGCGGACCTGCCCTGAGACCGCTTTGGCGACAATCCTGTCATCTCGACCTGGTGCTTCGTCGTTCTTGGCGCTCTGGTTCTCCTCCTGCGGCATCTGCCTTATATATTAGACATGCATGAATGGATCCAGCAAATTGAAGAGGTCAGACAAGTTATTTTCGTGGGCTTTTTTTTTTAGCTTATAGGCGCCTGCGCCGTTTCCTACCTTTTTGTGAGAATAGAGTTTATCACAAAACATTTGAGCGACGACGATGGAAGCGACGTCGAGCACCCTAGCGAAATAATGCGGGTCATCGTCTGGCTCCTCGTAGTCTGTAGCATTGTAAGTCACCTTGTTCATAGGTTTTTAGTGACTTAGTACCAAATGTTGCATGAGATCACCCATTGTCTTTGCATCCAAGATTGATGCATCGAATTTTGCGAGTCACATAGAGGCCGAGTCGAGGACAGTAACTCCCGGTTCCCATTGACCGGTGTTGGGCTTTATGACAACAATCGTGTTACCTGATCGTTATGAGGACATTGTAGCAAGTTCTCCGTCATCGACATCGGCAAGTTATGGATATAAATAATATCTCAGACTGTCAGGGCTTTTAATGGCTCCCTGCCTTAACCATAGCTTTGATTACATTCCGTATTTGGATCAGTCCCGCATCGTTTGTCGGGATAATCGGGATAATATGGGTACTGACCAGCCTCTATGCGCCACACTTCCTGGATAATCAATAACGGGGACCCCCCACCCAAACCACCCTGGCCAATGGCAGCCATGTTGGAAATCCAACGAACAATATAATATTTGACACAGCATCTTATTGAATTGATCCAGAATCGATACCAGTACATGTTACAATCTCCTGTAGCCACTGAGAACGAAGAACCTCAATTGCCCTTGGTCGACCCAAGTTGTTAGTATCTAGCATCGAATATATGACCCGGCGGCTTTCCCCCTATAATTACGGAATTAGAACACGGCCCAGTAAAACCACGATATAGGATAATTTACATAGCATATATCGTCAATAAGGAAGTAGCCCCTTCCAATTCTGCGATCGGCATTGTAGTCTCTAAAATTTTCATCGTCATTGGTCGCCGTATTCCACGGGATTTTACCCGTTCTCATTGCAACGTAGGTCACAGCTGCAGCCCAGATGTCAACTGTTCTGGGATCAAATTCCTTGTCGAGATACTGTTCTGGCGATACATAGGGGCGCGAACCGCGACGTGTTCTCGACATATGTATATCGTTCTCCCAAGCTGAACGGAAACATTCACCGTCCCCGAAATCCGAAATTTTGAGGCAACCGTGGGAGGTGAGAAGCAGGTTCTCTGGTTTCAAGTCGCGATGAGCGACGCCCATTTCATGGATATAATTGGCACCATGCATGAGCTGTTTGAAGAAGCAGTCGGCCTCTGCCTTCTCTAGCTGACTTTTTGCGACCACCAGCGAATGTAGATCCCCGCCGGAACAATACTCCATGACCTCGCAAAGACTGTCACCACCAATTTGAAGTAGGTCGAATGTCCGAATAACATTTTGGTGTCGCAAGGAAGAAGATATGGCAAAATCAGCGCCAATACGCCTCCGATAAGATGTTTCGGTTTCACTTGTTCGTGTTCCGCGGCGGAAGACCTTGATTGCATAAAGGCAATCAATGTCCGGGTGCCATTCTTGGACTTTGTGCGACAGAAGTATGACCCCAGAGGAGCCGCGGCCAGCTATATCGTAAATATCCCCGTACTTTTGAGACAACAATGTCATGTTTTCACAGGCCATGACTCCGGTTTGTGAAGGACTCTTGATCCACCGCTCCCATTCCAAATCTGCTCGCGGCGGTGATGAGGAAGCTTTTCGAGTGACCGTGGTATTTCTTGTCTTGATATTCTTTCCAAATAACCTTTTTTTGAACGTTGGCGGTTTCTGGAAGTGGCAGTGCTTTCCATTCTCGAGCACGAGCCTTCCATTTCCAGAACTGCGATTCCTGGTTGTGCTCGTTGAAGATGGAAACATGCTTCCGCTCCTTTCTAATTTCGTATCGGAATCGGTTGAATTTTGAGCCATGAGTGAATGACCGAGACCATTATCGTGAGGGGTTTTGTAACGTCTTTTAGGGGTTAAGAACCCGAAGAGCTTGAATACTGACTCCAGCAATGCGTGAAGTTGTTCAGTCATCTGTTTGTGCCCCAAACCAACTCAAGGATTGGTCTCTGATTGTTTGAAAAAGAAATAGCGTGTCAAGACATTGAGGGCATGGAAGTAAGGGAGGATTGAAAATATTAGAATCAGACAGACGTCTTCTATAATTCTGTTGAATCTCCTGATGTCACATGCTATTTTCATCCCATGTATGTAGTCTAGGACTATCCTTCCTTTCCTTTTTCCATAGTGTACAACTACCACCAATACAATCCATATTGTATCTGCCTTTTTATGATCTCTCTTACGTTGTAGATCTTATCAGGTTATGAGCCCGGGGACTCTCTATTGGTCTGATCTCACCATCAGTCAATAGCCTCGGACAGTGCTAGCGCACAGTGTGCATYTTGCACAGGAGGTACTGCCAAGCCCAGCAGCCCTCCTACATCAAAAATACTCGGGATCTTGATCCAACGGAGCTTCAACACATCTAATCTCCTCAGATCTGGAGAATTGCCTATTTAGGCACTGTGAATAGCTTCAGATCCAGCCATTGCTGAGATCTGTAAGGGGTGATAGGCGGTCTCTATTGCAGAGATTTCTGCCGGGTATTATCATCTCATTGTGGACAACAAAGATCAGATTACTTAGTCTGAACCTTGGTGGCTTGTTTGCCTGCCGCCTTGCTTGTTTGTTGTTTACCCCA
>PKQL01000307.1:0-32328 GCA_002916455.1 Penicillium sp. CF05
CATTAATCCAAGTTTGGCAGATTGCGCGTAGAAAACTGCTGGTGCCCACTGTATGTACCCTCTGCAGGTGGCATCTAATAGCTACAATTCTTCAACCTAGCACGTTTATTTCAAAATATTCGATATGAAGGACAGTCACGTTGAGATGAACGACGATGTGGTGATGGGTAATGCGACCTGGATAATGGCCCGGGGCGCACCGGAGAATTGCACTATGCCTTTGTTATCGGTCTTCTGGATAACACAAAAGAAGTAACATTCAGGTTGAGAGTGTCGGTAGAGTCGGCATTATCGGCATTACCGTGACTACCTAATGTACTAGAATGAAAAGAGGATGCGGTTGAACACCCCGCATGTATTGAAACCTGCCAAGTGGCTATGGAGCCCAAATGCTTAGCGACAATTTTGTCAAAGGACTTCCATAAGAAAGCCCGGTTTGATTTGGGTGTGGGCCTATATGGACCTCAACAGAGGGCTGAGAGAAAGAAGAAAAGAAGGGGAAGAAAGGTGGGAGAGGTCCTTTTATACTCCCAACAACACGTACCTTCACAAAATGGATAATGGCTTTCCCCTGCACCTTCCATATCACATGATTTCTTTAAAGGGCCCTGTTCCGGGTTTTTGAGAACGATTATCATTAGCCTGTGTCACTTGTGATGAGATTTGAAAGGAGAGCCTACGTATTTCTCGACTATGAACATCTTGTCCGTCTCCTTGGTGATGACTGGGTCATTATTCAACCAAACACCGATTTAGAAATACCCCGATAGCTCGCACAAGCCCTGATGTATAATTCATTAGGGTCAAGCAATCTTTCCAATGCGCCAAATTGCGTCGCCCGGCATTCTCAGAACGTTACCTATGCCTTTGTCACATGCGGGTTATTAAGCCCATATCTGTGGCGAGGAATTTGATGGGGATCGAAGGAATATTAAGCGGTTCGATGTGTCGTCGAGAAAAAGATGGGACCAACAGCGGAACGAACGGGAGCAGCCGAGACCCACCAGTATATTTCCCCATAAACTCTTGGTATAGAGCCATGGCTTTTGGTTCATGCTCCAATCATGCTGTTCATCGATGTAAGGATATAGAAGGTCAACAATGGTAAAAGGTGGTGGGACCTGGGGCAAAAGTGGGAAATAACGAACAACCAATATTCTCACATATTCTGTGTGTTAGTACTATCTCTCAGGTTAGAGGGCTTACCTTCTTGTATTCCCATAGAACGTATTGAGTATCGGTAGATTGTGTACATAGGTAGTTGTTCGGCATTGACTGCTAGTTAAGTCAGTTGTTGATATTAGTGGCCTCACAATCATTACAATCAAGACACGGAAACATCACATCAAAACCCGTGGTGTATGTTGCCGAATCAAACCCTTTCTCGCGCCACTTTTTATCAATCCTCATAGACTTGTGATCCCATTTGCCAATGTTCTTTTACAACGGGAGGATTGGCCGCCAGAGGAGCCCGATGTTGTAAATCGTGTGAACCCACAGATTTCAGCAAACTCGCCCGGTACAACTGGTCAAGAGCACTTGGCTCGGTGATAAGCATGAAAGAGGCAGAAGATTACAGTCTTGAGCTTATGGAAGAACGCAGTTTTGGGACTGTGGAGAATCACAAAGTGTTTGAGCACGGAGATTTCTGTCTGAGTAAGAATTGGATGGCTCACTGTTAGCAATGTACCCGGGAGAAAGCTTCCAATCTCTAAAGGTCTTGACTTACAGGCCGACATGGAAGCAGAAAGGAGAGTATTGATTAGTGAAGACCTAATAAACATATCCAAAAACCGGTTGTCTGCTGCATGAGGCCTCTTTTGGTTGCTTTTTGCCCAGGTGGCGTCCGGCAACTCGGAAGATGCTGCAGCTGTGCCGAGATCCATCTCCGTAGCGGTCCATTTCGATGTGTTACAACATATTGGCCAGGAGACGACTTCAATAAGCCTTTAAAAGCAAGTCCGGATTACTTTGAGGCTTTAGCTTGGCCCTGTTCAACCTTCCTTTGGTTAATTCTCAACTCTCGGCATATTTAAACGAGTATGGATAGAGCGACCACGATGCGATCGGGATACTTTGGGAAAATGCTATGAGGCATCATCCTCGGACCTTTTTAGTTCAACCCATGGACGTTGCTCTTTGATTCGTTTCTGTAGCTGATTGGTTCACAATTAAAGTGGGATGGCGGTTAGGCGGACCGTCTGAGACACCTCCGCTCTTGTGACTTGGCGGGGTCAGCCCCCCGCTTACCCGCCAGAGGCCATCAGATCGGACTTTTAGAGATATTGCGAATTTCCAGATGTGCTGGCCTTAAATGATGGATCACATTGGAATGTTTTACATATTTAAAGGCAGAAACTCTCCCGTTGTTTTGCATATTCTAATTTGGTCTTGAAACTTTACAGTTCTATTTGGAGAAAAACAGCTACCATGGCTACTACTACTACTACCACCACCACTCCACCTCTTAATAAATCCTCTTTTGAGTGAGCTTTTTGTGTTTCACATTACTAGACAACAATTGCTAATTGGGGACGCTAGGCTAAGTGGTCCATATGGAGATTGGAGAGACGACCTTCACAATCAAGGCTATGCGATCATCAAGAATGCCATTGACCCAGAAAGAGCCCAGAGCTATCAACGCAAAGCTCTAGACTGGCTAATGTCTTTCAACACAGCCCTTGACCTTGATAATCCTTCCACATGGACCAAAGACAACTTGCCTGTCCAAAGCAAAGTGAATACATTCAATGGGTATTCCGTCACCCATGAGAAATTCATGTGGGATGCTCGCATGGAGCCAAAGATATTGGAGGCATTCGCCAGGATCTGGGGTACCGACAAGCTACTCGTCTCGTTTGACGCATTGAATATCACTTTGCCAAACCGAGAAGACAAACCTGCTCAAAAGCCCTGGCCTCACGTGGACCAGTCGCCCTTGCGCCGGGGGCTCCACTGTATTCAGGGCATCATCAATCTAAGCCATGCAGGTCCCGAAGATGGATCCCTTATGGTATTTCCAAGGTCGAACACAGCAACCGAGAGGTTCTTCGACACAGAGACCGACCCATCTAGCTGGGAGCAGAAGGACATACGACTATTTAGCGAGGAAGAAATTCAGTGGTTTGAAGATCATGGTATGAAGCCGTTCAAGGTGCTGGCGGAGCCTGGTGATTTGATCATGTGGGATTCACGTACTGTGCATTGGGGTGGGGAGCCAACGGTCAACAGCAAGACGATCCGAACGGTGATTTATGCATCATATGCCCCTTTTGAGCTAGCCACCGAAGAGAGTTTGAAGCGGAAGAAAGAAGCTTTTGAGTCTTACCGCGCAACGACTCATTGGCCACATGAGAACATAGTTGTACGTGATGGAGTGGTGCACCTTCCAGATGGCAAGGTTGATCCTCGCAATCGATATGTGCCCTTGGAAATGCCAGAGCACACAGATCGATTGCTTCAACTAGCAGGAGTAAAATCTTATCGGTAAATTAATATAATGCTTGTTCTTTTTTCGACTTGATCAGGGCTAAGCTTGATTATTAAGGGGCTAAATTTTGGCGTTTGCTGACGACCCCGCAGTGAGCCTTTGACGTCGATCTTCCGCATTCCTCACAAGTCAAATATGAAATCATTTGAATCTCGCCCTCCCGTCGATTATCCACGGAAGCGTGCATCAATTGCATGTAACTTCTGTCGACATCGGTACGGTTTTATTTCCTATTTTTGAGCGGTCACTAAAGTAGACCAGGAAACGAAAGTGCGATGGTCAAAAGCCGACATGTGGCCTCTGCACCGATGCGGGGGCTCAGTGTGTTTATCAAGAAAGCGACAGGTAGAAAGCGTCAATCTCGTGAATAGGGTTCCTAGATAGTGACCATCCATAGGGTGCAGGATATTCCAGCTGAAATCCTGCTTCGCTTGACCCATCTGGAAACCCTTATCGAGCAACAAAAAGATGCCATCACCGAGCTCTCAGCCCGAGTAGGCTCTTCATCCGATCATCCGGGTCGGTCGACTTCCTCTATTTATTCATCACAGCCAAAATACGACTGGGACCCATCACCGGAACATGTATACGATAAATCCTCCTTCGGCCTCTTTTCACCAGAGAACACATACGGCAATGAATATGCATGTACTATTCCTCTCGGTCACCATACACCAACAGGAAGCCTATTTGCGTTGGACCGAGTCAAAAATTTGGTTGGCGACTACCCTCAAGACTTTTTCAAGCAGATAGAGAAAAAGCGACCATTCAACAGCATCCAGGTCGCAGGCATACCTCAGGCCTTTGAACAAATCGACGTATCCCGACTGCATCCCCAGGTCACCAAACCTCTGATCACTGAGTTCCTCCAACATGTCCATGCATTCTTCCCGATTGTCGAGCCGCAGTTATTACATATGCTCTTTGACACTTTCTCGACGTACACCAAGGTCAACAGCATCCAAACTTCACTTTATCTCGTCATTCTGGCCCTAGGAAAGGCCTCCTCGAATCCACAACGAATTTTTGATATTGAGGCGGACAAGGACCTAAGTGGAATGGAATATTTCGCTTCCGCATATCACTACTTGAACAACCCGTTGATAACGTCCTTTACAGCGGACCACTTGCTGCCTTTGGCTTTATTCTACGGCTCTTTGTATCTGCGTCACATAGGACGCCCAATCCAAGCATGGCAAATGATTCGCGATGCGTCCGGTAGTGTGCAGATCATGATTTCCGAGTGGGTCTCTCCTCTGATATGTGTTTTCGCCGGAATATTGATACTGATTTGGATACAGACTACATGACATGAACACGCACGAAGAGCGAGCTAGTCTCTATCGGATTGCTTGGGGTTGCTTCATTCTCGAATGGTTAGTATACTCTGTAAGATCATCTTGTATTCAGCTAACCACCTCGCCACAGTGACGATCTTGCAGAATTTCATTTCCCTTCCAGTGGCATTGAACTCCTCGTTGATAGATTGCCATTTCCTCGAATTTCGGAAGATAGCCGAAACAGTCACCTTGTATTCCTCGCAATGTGCTCGATTCGAAAGCTTCTCAATCGTGTGCACAGTGCTCTGTATGCAAAACCCGACCAGGAAAATTTCCATGCCAGCCCTCCGCCCCAACACACAAGTGACACCTCCAGTGTGACCACCCAAAAACATTCGATTACATCTCTTAAGACAATCAGCGAGGAACTCGATCGTCAATTGGAGGACTGGTTCGGCTCTCTTCCAAACCCCATCAGGCCAACCCTGGGCAATTCAATATCCGCAGAGAAGCCTTACGACACCTACATTCTCGCCCGGTACTATGCCACAAAACACATCATCTGCCGCCCGAGTCTTGTTTTTGCTGCCCACACCCAAGGTAGTACGGTATTGCCGGAGTTTGTTTTCGCGAATTGCAAGAAGTGCGTCGATAGCTGTCGCAAATTCATCTGGGCGGCATCGCTTCTTATGCGGCAGAGGACACACTCAAACTGGCACAGAATGCAAGCGTAAGATCATCTTTCTGTTTCTGTGCTTCATTTACTTACTTTACATATCTAGGATGCTGGCTGCAATTTTTACTCTCTCGACTGCGAAAACCACTCCCGCTTTAGAGGCTCTTGTTCCGGATTTCGATGAGCTAATGAAAGAAGCCATTCAATGCATTGAACTATGGGCGCAGCATTGCGAAACAGCGGATACGGTTGTCAGCATGCTGAAGACAATCCGCCAGAAAGTGCGAGTATTAGTTCGGGGAGCTTAGTAGAGAGCCTCTCGATCTATACTTGGGTAGATATACGTATTTTGTTACCTCGCATTTCCATGTATATGAATTTAAATGCGCCGGAGATCGTCCAGGCTACTATTTTTAGTGTATTTTGAATATATTGTTGTTTCAAAGAAGTTGTCCTTTGTGTGTTATCAGTAAGCTCGTGATCTCCTTCCAAGGTTGGAAGCTGTCGAACCCCCACGCGCTGCGGGGGGCTTCGGGAAAGAATCCAACTTAGACAACACTTGCACAAAAAGATGCCTCCGCCACGACTGACGAGCCAGATCAATTTCATTCGTGGTGTTCGACTAGCAGGGGAGCCGTCCACCTGGGATATCCAGATTACATACCCTGCAGGCTCTACACAGGGCAAAGTCACCTCTGTAACCCCGCATGGACCCTCTACCAAAGATGACTTCGAGTCCCCTCTGGCCTTACCAGCCTTGACACACCCTCACATTCACCTCGATAAAGCCTTTATCCACAGCACACCTGAATATGCCCCGTTTCTACCTACAACTGGCACGTTCCAGGAGGCTCTGTCCTCCACGACCAAGGCCAAACAGCAATTCAGCCATTCTGATGTCATTAGAAGAGGAGAGTGGCTTCTTGCTGAGTCCGTTGCATCGGGTGTCACTGCAATGAGAGCGTTTGTGGAGGTAGACCACACAGTGCAGCTGATTTGTTTAGAAGCTGCCGTTGCTTTGAAAACCCAATGGAGATATTCTTGCGATATTCAAATCGTCTGTTTTGCGCAAGATCCTATATTCTCTAGTGAATATGGAGAGCAAAACATGGAATTTATGGAAACTGCTCTTCGTAAATATTCGCAGGTCGATGTTATTGGGACGACACCATACGTCGAATCCAGCCCTGAAGCTGCAAAGCAAAACATCGAATGGGCGATTGATCGTGCCTTGGGGTTGAACAAGCACGTCGACTTTCACCTTGATTACAACCTCGATTCAAACAAAGAGGCCCTGGTTTGGCATGTTTTACAGACCCTCAAACAGCGAAGCTGGACTACCCACTCAACCGACAAGCGTGTCATGCTTGGTCATTGCACACGACTGACACTACTCACGGAGAACGAATGGGCCCGAATGGCAACTGAAATTCACGAGAATAAACTCCCAGTCAGCTTTGTGGGCCTGCCAACAAGCGATATGTACATGGCGTCGTCTCCCAGAACGGGCGGGGACTGCAAGTCTCCGCAAGATCGCCCGAGAGGCACTCTACAAGTCCTAGAGATGATCCGGAAATACAGCCTGGATTCAGTGATTGGGGTAAACAATGTCGGCAATTCATTTACCCCCTGGGGTTTGCCCGATCCTTTATCGTTGGCTTGTCTCGGTGTGGGAATCTACCAGGCTGGAAGTCAAGCGGATGCTGAGCTACTATATGAATGTGTGTCGACACGAGCGAGGGCAGCCATTGGGCTCTCATCATCACATTCGGATCTATGTATAAAGCAGGGGTGCCAACCGGACCTGTTGTTGGTCCATAATAGAGATGACACTGGGTGCGGTGTTTCTCGGCCGCGAACAAATGTTGCGGAGGTTGTGTGGACTCCACCAGGGAAATTGAATAGGGATGTGGTTTCTGGTGGACGACTTAAAGTTTCTCCTTTTGCTGGTGCGGGTTCAGACTCCTTGTATCAATTTTGATTTGGTTTCGTGCCACAGCGGCTGTCGAAGAAAGTGGTTGTATGTACATAATGGTGAATGGTTGGGATCAGTCATACATGCAGATTGGGGAATTAAAAGATATGAATCAACACGTGCCGGACCGGAAATTTCAGATTCGTGCAAGTATCCATCAAATCCCTGGAGTACCGTTCCGACTAGTAAAGATCCGTAGAGACCAAATCTGGCATCATGGACCATCAAAAGTCTGGCAAATGAGAGACACAAGGCATGGGTGGCTAATTGGTTGTCTTCGGCCGCAAGGCATAGAACTGCACAGGCAAGAGATTGAAAGACTGGGGGAAGCCCTTCTGGAGCTCCGACTTGACGATCTCCATGCCGGCCGCCTCGAAGACTTGTCTGAATTTGGCATCTGTCCTTGTGACACTGCTATCCTCACTGTCGTACATATCCTGTCCGGAGAAATGGGTGGATAGATTCTCCTTGACAACCATAAGGCCGTTTTCAGTCAATGCCTTGCGGCACCGCACGGTATAATCAATGAGCTGTGAATCCGTGAGGTGGCCCACACACCATTGGACCCAGATCAAATCGTATTTCTTCTCTGGGGTCCAATCTTCAAGGCCACGCGTGTAAATGCTTCCAATGACGCCGTCTCGTTTCAATTGGCTGTTTTCCATCACTTCTGTGAACTTGGCTACCGGCTCTACCGCATCTACCACCTCACAGACATGGCTTAGGAAGCCCTCTGTTACCCGGCCGACACCGGCGCCACAGTCCACACCTTGGTGGAATTTGCCCCCAGATTGGACGCCTGGTAGTAAACGGCGAACCTTGGCTAGGAAAGATTTAGACCCCTGTAGGTCAATGCGTGACACTGAAGGGAACTCGCCCAGCATGCTACCCGTGGTGGCTGGGACGCTGTTCCAATATTTCAAGGAGGCGGCATGGTCGATTTTGGAATCGGCCGTGGTGTGTGAGTCTGTCATGTTGGAAGTTTTGACAACGGCCTGTATAATTGTTTATCGGAATGATTGAACATCCGTAAGAAGCAAGGAATGTCTTAGGTGATGATTGTATGACGAGAAAATCTATATCTATCTCCATCACGTGATCGTACAAATTGGCAACGTACATCGTACAACGTTAAACGTACAACATACACATACAACATAGTACTAGCCTCTATATTCGAGATGTATAATATGCATACTTTATTGTGATTGGTTTGATTATTTTTTTGTCTCAGCACTTAAAGTCCATTTCCATGTATTCTTGGCAAGTTGACTTTAAATTGACCCTAATTGGTCTCATGAAGACGTGATACGCTAGATAAGAGAAAAAGAAGAGTTGAGTGGGCTGTGCTATGATCGACAGGGATAGACCACAAAAATCTCCTCGATCTTCAACACCCTGAAACCTCCCAGGGACCCCAGGGCTTGGGGATTACGTGGAAGGGCTGGGGCGACACACCTATTGAAACGGCGATGTGATTGGAAGTGCCCACTGCAGCGTCTCCATAGGGGTGTAAACTGCCGATCGTTCATAAATCCATTTCTTTCCCCTTATCATCTCCCTTTCAACTTTTTTTTTTTCTTCCTACTCACCACAGTCATTCTTTTATACTGTTCTTTTGATTTTCACCATGGCAAACGGTCGCTCGTCGCAGGATGAGCGTAAGCTCGAGGGTGGCTCTCCTGCCCCCAAGGACAACGGCCTCCACCCCGGCTTCTACATTGCGTACGTGACATTTACGTCCTAGAGGCCTTCTTGTCCTTCTTGTCCAGAATTAAACTAAGACTGGACTTTCTAGCCTGTGGATTGCTCTGAGTTCCAGCGTCATCCTGTTCAACAAATGGGTTCTTGCGAGCGCCAAGTTCAGTATGGACCCCTTCTCTCTAATCCCTTATTATTCGCATTGGGCTTCGCAGCTAACTTTGATTGATTCTAGACTTCCGTGAGTCCCTCCGCCGCCAAAAAAAAAAAGTCGAAATTTAACCGCGTCTGGGGAAATCAATTACTGACGTGACATACCAGCGCTCTTCTTGACCACCTGGCACATGGTGTTCGCCACGGCCATGACCCAGATTCTCGCCCGGTTCACTACCGTGCTTGACTCCCGCCACAAGGTCCCTATGAACCCTGCGACCTATGCGTGAGCAACCCCGATGATCCATTATAAAGTAGCTAGAACGGCTGCAGTCTAACCTGAATTCTCGATCGCTGACCGGCGGATTTGTGCATACAGACGCGCCATTGTGCCCATTGGTGTCATGTTCAGTTTGAGTCTGATCTGCGGTAACTTGGCATACCTCTACCTGAGCGTTTCCTTTATCCAGATGCTGAAGGTGCGTTTGAACCGGGAATTTTCGCCTCAATTGCGATTTGCGCTCTCAAGTGCTAGGCTCGAATCAATGCTAATGCCACATTTTCTAGGCTACTAACGCTGTCGCAACCCTGTTGGCCACTTGGGCTTTCGGAATAGCTCCTACCAACTTGAAGACTCTCGGCAATGTGTCCCTCATTGTTGTCGGTGTTGTGATTGCCTCGTTCGGCGAGATCAAGTTCGAGATGGTCGGCTTCCTCAGTATGTTATCTTCTGGTATATCTGATATTCTAGTTCTAACGACTATATAGTCCAAATTGCCGGTATCGTCTTCGAGGCCCTCCGTCTTGTCATGGTCCAGCGTTTGCTCAGCTCCGCCGAGTTCAAGATGGACCCCTTGGTCTCTCTGTACTACTACGCCCCGGCCTGCGCCGTCACCAACGGTCTCGTTACCCTCTTCGCTGAGGCTCCCCGTCTTACTATGGGTGATATCTACGGCCTCGGTATCGGTACTCTCGTTGCCAACGCACTGGTTGCTTTCCTTCTCAACGCTTCCGTTGTCTTGCTGGTAAGCCGTTTTATCTCATGGATAGTAACCACGCCACTGACACATCAATAGATTGGCAAGACTTCTGCTGTCGTCCTGACCATGGCTGGTATCCTCAAGGACATCCTCCTTGTCGCTGCCTCCATGATGATTTTCCGCGACCCCGTCACTGCCCAGCAGTTCTTCGGTTACTCCATTGCCCTGGCTGGTCTGGTGTACTACAAGCTCGGTGCTGAGAAGTGCCAGAGTCTTGCTACTGATGTGCGCCTCCAGGTCGGCGAGTACAACCGCAGCAACCCCGCCCGCACCAAGGCCATCCTGATCGGTGTGCCTTGCATTCTCATTCTGCTTGTTCTCTACAGTGGCAGCTCGGCCCCCGCTGCTGCTACTCAGGTGACTCACTAAGCATGAACCCGCGTAAGTTGGCGAACTGAAGCAATCGACGGAAATTTGGAACACGCGGAGCGCATTCCGCGTGGGCCTATTGTTTCACGAATCCAAGCTCGGATAACTAAATCCGATGCTTATGTTAAATTTTGATAAAGACCATGTCTTGTCTGGACAGGACAGAACATGCATGTAAAGTTTGGGACATAGACGATATCTGGCTGTTTTCATTGGGGATAAGATTTATAATAAACGGCTGCATGAAATTGATACATTCGGAGTATCGACTGTATATTTATTCCTGGTATATCCTTGCGTAGTACAATGTTGCAATTCGTGTTTCAGGTTGACATATTCCTAACGATGACGCGCGTATCATGGTACATATGTACCTTTCAAGGATAAACGCTTGAACAAAATATTTGCTAGGCCATGACAAACGGACCCGACGGCAAAAGTAGCAGCAAAGACAGAAAACCCGACGACATACCCAGGCGAGTCTTCCGCTGGAAACGGGGCACTCCCATATAACTGCGCCAAAGCAGCAGCGGCAGGTATCCACGCGAGCATGATCGCACGAACATCAGGAGTGACCGAAGCCAGAGCCGTAGTAGCAAATGAAAGAGCAAGCGCGCCTCCCGTCCAGAGAGTCATGTTAATGAAGCACAAAAACACATATCGTGCAATATAATTTCGAATGGCCGCCGTAAGAGCGAAAAACACCATCCCGACTATCATGCTGCCCACCAACAGCTGTCCCCTAGCAAGGGGTTTGCGGTCAGCCAACCAGCAAATCGGGACAACAGCAACCATAGAGGCAATATAAAGTGGAACTGTCATGTACTGCGCGTTGATGGAGGTATATCCCATATCGTTGATCAAAGTTGGATAGAAGTATGAGATAGCCCCAGCTCCCGAAAGGGTTATGTATCCCGGGATCAGTACCCAGGTGCGCCAATTTGAGAGTGCTTTGAGCAAGAGTATAAACATAGAGGTGTTCTGGGTCTTTGAGTCGCCTTGGTCGATTCCATCTTTCACGAGTCTCTGCTGGGCTAGCTTTCGTTCTTCTTCGGAGAGCCCGCGACTTCTGTGCGGGTAGTCTAGTAGAGTCCAGTGAGCGATCAAGCTGACTCCGGCAGTTGCGACCCATTCGACAATGAAGAGCCACCTCCAGCCACGGATACCTTGTGCGCCATCTAATGTCGATGTGATGGCACCCGAGATTACGCCCCCAAAAGCTCCTGAGAGTATACCTGCGGTTAGGAAGATGATGAACCGTTTTGATCCGCTCCGAATAAGCAATATTTCAAGGCTATGCCATTGTGATATAGGCAAACATACTGCTCGTTCTTTCGATACCATGTAGAAATTAAGAAGATCGCAGCTGGCTTCATCAATGTTAGACGTGAATTTACGGAATATTAATCGAGTCACTCACACTAAATCCTTCTACGAAGACACCAAGAAGGAATCTCAGGGCTATCAGTTGACCTTGATGACGGACAGCACCTATCAATGCTGCCACAGATCCCCATGCAAACGTGATTATTGGAATAAAAATTGATGGACGAGTCCGACAAAGGATCATGCTGGATCTAGACTTAGCATGTGGCATGTGGAAGACATAAAACCTCTCATTTTACTTAGGTGGCACCGCAGAGATAGTATAGCCAATCACCCATACTATCACGGCTGTATAGTATTGATGCGATGTGAGGTGCAGATCTTCTTCCATTCCGACGATTTTTGCAAGGCCAATGTTCGATCTGTCCTAGTATTTTTAGCGGCATATAGTTGGCAATTGTTAGGTTAAGATACCATGTAGGAGAAAAGGTAAAGAATAAAGATTGAAGGCATCAAATAGAGATCGATCTTTCGGACAAGCTTCTTCTCTGCGTCTGCATCAACAATGATACACCTGCCGGTATCCTCAGAGTGTAAAGACTGAGCTAAAGACTGAGCTAAAGACTGAGCTTTGGTATTTTCGGCAAATATAGACATTTCAGTGATGGTTATTATATCAATTGGCAGGTTATCTAGGTAAAGAGTGATGTTGAGAAGGGAGATGACTTTGCTGAACTACCATTTCTCTCGCATCTAGACTGGGATCAGTGGCCTTATATCAAATTTATGGGGTTATCAGTGTACATGGAAGATCTTGGTTGATCTGGGGTAATATTCGGGGTTAGGGTTGTGGATCTTAAGTGGTTCTCTCTCTCTACACGATCTTGTTCGATGCCAACATTCCACAACATTGTTTGTGTTGTAGCAAAGTTCAGATCAGAATATCCCGTCAATAATACGGTAGGTGATTAGGCTAATATTTATAACAAATACGTTTCCACGCCGGAGCTAGCGAAAGGAGCATACGGATATTATAGGGATTTATAGGGATTTACAAGGTGGGAATGGCTTCAATGCCTGGAATTGGATGAGCATGGATATTTGTATAGTGGCTTCAACATCTTTTTTTCCTGTTTCAAAGAGCAGGGCGACACCCTTACAGTTGTTGTTTCTTTTTTGGCGTCTTTTCGTTGGCCAATTGTTTTGGTGTGGCTGTTTATGGAAATGTGTCATTGTTGCGCGTGCGGGCCCAGGCATGCCATGTCTCGATTTTTCATTCCGATTCAAACACCCTTCGACACTTGTGGCTTCGCATCAAATTTGAATCCTCACAAGTGGTGAAAGAAGCAAGACATATTTGATCATGGCGACCAATAGGGGAATTGTTGTCATATCAGGGGGGAGCGCGGCGAATAATCTTGTCGATGTATTCAACGCCGTCCGTGAAAGCAAGAATTGTCCCCTTAGCTACATCATTCCAATCAGTGATAACGGAGGATCTTCTTCCGAGTTGATTCGCATATTCGGTGGCCCTGGGATTGGTGATGTTCGGAGTAAGTCCAACACTTCGGATCTCCCCTAATTCGTTTGCTAACTTGTCGGAACAGGTCGATTGGTTCGCTTGATTCCGGATTCGCCAGATCACCCTGAGAGGTCGGCGATCAAGGCATTGTTTAACCATCGGCTGCCTGCGGAAGCGGGCATTGCAACCAATGAATGGCAGTCCATCGTTGATGGCACATCTGGGCTATGGACAGCTATCACTCCCGCAAAGAAAGAATTGATACGCTCGTTCTTCAATGTAATAAACCTGGAAATTCTGAAACGAGCCCGACCGCCATCATCAACTTTCGACTTTACCTCCGCCAGTGTGGGAAATCTTTTTTTGACTGCCGCCCGGCTGTTCAGTGGAAGTTTCGAAAGTGCCATATATCTACTCGGGAGCATCTGTGGCGTACCCTCAGATCTGGTGCGCGTAATCCCAGCAATCAACTCCAATTTCTCCCACCATATTTCTGCATCGCTTGCCAACGGAACTGTCATTGTCGGCCAGAACAGTATCTCGCACCCAAGCGAGGCGACAGCTCTTGACCACAACTCCCGCTCTAGGAGGCCGAGTCTGCTCCTTGCCGATGGAGACGATGCTGATTACACAGATTCCGAAATGTCGGACCCGACGACATACGAAGAGGATCATCTTCCTGGGTCTCTGGCAACTCTCCGCAACAAGAATATCAAGTTCAGTAAAACCGAGAACGAAGATTTGAGTTCCAGAATCACTCGCATCTGGTACATCAACCCCTACGGCCAGGAGATCCGACCACCCGCGAATCCACGAGTGCTGGAAGCAATAAACGACTCCCAGGCCATTATCTACAGCATTGGATCTCTCTACACGTCGATCATCCCTGCCATCATTCTGCGGGGTGTAGGTAAAAGCATCGTCTCCAGTCCAGCCCGGCACAAAATCCTCATTTTGAACGGATCATTGGATCGGGAAACGGGGCCTCCATCCGCACCTTTTTCCGCGTCTGATTTTGTGGAAGCAATTGTAAGCGCTGGAGAAGAAAGCCGTGGACGGGGCCCAATTATTCATTCTCAAGATCAAAGTCAAATCCCCGCCACGACTTCAGTACAAGAAAATGTTCGAAATTACAGAGCCCTTCCTTATACCAACTATGTGACTCATATACTGCATCTCGATGGTCCGGGGACACCGCATGTGGACCGTGAGCGGCTCACGCGTATGGGCATTGAAACGCTTCGTCTCTACGGACGAAAAATCATGGCCAAGGATGGCGATAAGGAGACCGTTATTGGGATGCAATATGATCCCAATGCCCTTGTACAGGCCATTGAGGTAGTGCTGGGGAAGAAGGGGGATGCAATGGTTCGGGGGGGTCTAGGCAGCGCGCTTGGTCGACGGAATACTCTCGATCCTGCAAGAAGAGACCGATCGGATATGCAATAGCATCTTTTTAGAAGTCAACATTGTACTATAGTCCACATCGAGATACAACGATGTCTACACACCATGTAAATCAATAGCAAATGAAACTCCATTCATCAATCCCAGGTCGTTAACCACAGACGCAATCGCTTATGCATAATTCCAAAAAAATAACGGAATAAAAAAAATATATTCCACCCATTCCCATGCTCCGATTCGCAATGCCGCAAGAGTCGAAAGAAAAACAAAGATTTAAGAAGCCGAGGAAAAGCCGACGTAAAGGCTCTATGGGCCAGACACGGGAATATCACCTCGCTTTCTCGTTAGAAACAACAGCGGAACGAGATTCTTAGGCTTCCCAGGCGTCTCCTTTCGCGAAATCGGTGTGCGGCACACCGGGCAAGTACCTTTGTGATGTTTCGTAGAGTCACCGCCGCGTGTTTCTTCGCTCATCTTCAAGCAATCGATTATGCACTTGTGACAGAAGAGATGGCCTATATATAAGGAGTCAGTAGAAGCCCTGGCCAAGCCAATATGGTAAAGAATCAAGAACATACCGCATGAGGTGCTCGTTGCATCAACCGGCGTCTCCATGCAAATGGGACATTTGTAAGCGCGTATAGCGGAGAGATTTGAATCGCTCTCTGCCGATGCCTGTGCTTTGATGGCGTCCTCCCTCTGTTTGGCCACTGTGTGAGCGAGTGCAGCCGCGCCTGCGTCGTCGGTCATATCGATCGTTTCGATGGGCTGGTCTTCGGAGGGAGTCGAAGAGGATGCGGTGGAATCGTCGTGCTCGTCGCTCCAATTGCGACGACGCTTGACACCACGGGGAGTAGGCAACTGTGCATGGCGGGAGGAGGATGCGTGGTCCGAGGCGGCAGGTGGGGAGGAGGATAAAGAGATAGGATTTTGTCGAGATGATCTGGTGGTCAGGTCCACAACAGCAGCCCTGCTTCGACTCATTGTGATAGAACAGGTAGGAGGACTCGTTCTAAGAGGTTTGTGTGAGGGTCGAACGAGGGAAATAGTCTAGAATTGAAAAGGAAAGTTGTCCGCGGCTCTGTGCTGCCGTGTGGGGGAGGACGTGAGACGACGTAGAATTGTTGGCCCACGAACAGCCTCAGTATTTAACTTTTGCTGAGACACAAGGCGGTTATCATAGGTTTAAGCAGAAGAGTATGGTAAAATCGGGGGCTCTTCAGTGCTCAAAGAAGGCGATGGCGACAATGGCGGACACACCTGATCTCCGGGCTTATCGAACAGGTCACGTGGAGATAAAGGATCAGATAAGCCCGACATAATGCTATATTATCTCCAAAGAGAAGGCGGTCAATGACTTTGGAAAAACTATATCCCGACCTGAATGACGCCCAGATCCGAGATATCGCGATAGGCGATGATATGGAAATTACCTACATCCACCCTCTTTTTCTAGGATTTTCTTCGGGCTACCAATGCAGCCGCACGGCTGTGGCCATACTTTTAACATGACCTAACTCTGCCAATCTCTTATTTTATGATGTTATCTTGGAAGTCCTCCTGCACTCCTTGTTCCAGGGGTGCCGTGAGGTCTTTCTCGCGACTAAGCTCGACGCTCCTGGTCAAGCCACCATCATGGTACCAATTACACAGAAGTCACATAAGACTTTCCTCTACTTCCGCCGACAACGCTACCACTGCGCGATCTCTTTCTGGTGAGTGCACTGTCTTTTGCGCTTTTCGATAAGAAAACAACCAAATCACAATCACTGACCTCTCGCAGTCCCTTCCTCATCCAGATTCAATGACATCGGAGTCCAACAGCTCAGCGATCATGTCCATGCTCAAGTTTTCCCAAATAAAGGTCGCATCCCGGACCCAGAACTAGTCGCACTTTCGAAGGATCATTTGGCTAGACATGAGCTTCTTGGCAAATCTCAAAGCGGCGCCGGTCCTGTTGCATTCGATCTTCCTGCTCTCAAGGGGCAAACATTGGATGAGCATTTCTACAAAATTGGAATGGATTCTTCCGAACCCTACCTGTCATGGGCTAAATCATATGCGGCTCTCAACTGCCCGGCCAAACCACGCAAATGGGTCAAACGCAGTGGATGGACGAAATATCATACTGACGGCACTTCTGAGCCTGTCGATGCTCCCAATGAATCAATGTTAACATTCGACACCGAGGTCATGTACAAAAACAATGCATTTGCAGTCATGGCTTGCGCGGTAAGCCCGACAGCATGGTATGCATGGATATCACCATGGCTGCTCGGCGAGTCAGAGAATGAAACACAGCTAATACCCTTGGGAGACCCCAGCCAACCCCGCATTGTGGTTGGCCACAATATTGGTTACGATCGAGCCCGAGTCCTTGAGGAATACGACATGCAACAGTCTCAAAACTTCTTTCTTGACACAATGTCCCTTCACGTGGCGGTCAACGGCATGTGTTCACAACAGAGACCAACCTGGATGCGCCACAAAAAGAATCAGGACATGAGAGACAAAATTGCGAATGAGCACGATTCTGTGGAGCTTGCTGCACTTCTCGAAAACAACATGTTGAGGGAAGAAGAGGAAGAGCTTTGGGTTGGGCGAAGCTCGGTGAATTCTCTGCGTGATGTGGCCAAATTCCATTGTGATGTCACCATCGACAAGGCGCAGAGAGATTTCTTCGGTGAACTTGATCGTGACTCTATCGTGGGCAGACTGGAGGAACTTCTCGACTACTGTGCCGCCGATGTTGCCATCACCCACCGTGTCTACCGAAAAGTTTTCCCCAACTTTCTCGAGACTTGCCCACATCCTGTCAGTTTCGGCGCTCTTCGGCACTTGTCCTCTGTCATTTTGCCAGTCAATCAGTCCTGGGGAGAGTATCTTGCCAGCGCAGAAGAAACATATCATAAACGACTTGACGATGTCCAAAGTAGATTGCTAGCACTATGCGACGAGGCTTTGAAGTATAAAGACCAACCGAACTTCTACACGAATGATCCTTGGCTACAACAGCTGGACTGGTCCGGCCAAGAGATCAAAATGGCGAAAGGGAAAAAGAAAGGGGATCCTCCTCGGCCGGCAGCCAGGCAAAAGAAACCAGGAATGCCCAAGTGGTACAAGGATCTTTTTAGCTCAAACGCCGCAGAGATCAACCTGACGGTGCGAACTCGCATTGCGCCTATTTTGCTCAAACTGTCGTGGGACAACTACCCTCTTGTTTGGTCGGACCTGCACGGATGGACTTTCCGCGTTCCTCGTGATCAAATCAAACAATATGAGAATCAACCAGTCGTTATGTGCGATATGACCGAGGAAAAGAACACCGAGCTGCGAGACGATAGAAAAGCCACATATTTCAAAATCCCCCACAAAGACGGCCCACAGGCCAGGTGTACCAATCCGCTTGGCAAAGGGTATATGCAATATTTTGAGCGTGGGATTCTGTCATCTCAGTATGAACTTGCCAAACAAGCGCTGGATATGAACGCCTCATGCTCCTACTGGATCAGCGCTCGAGATCGGATCATGGGTCAAATCGTGGTCTATGAAGATCAGGTGCAAAAGGGCGACAGGAAAAGCGAAGCAAGCGATAATCGTGTCGGATTTATTCTGCCTCAGATTATTCCCATGGGAACCATCACTCGACGTGCCGTGGAAAATACCTGGCTGACTGCAAGTAACGCGAAGGCCAACCGTGTCGGATCAGAGCTAAAGGCTATGATCAAAGCACCGCCAGGCTACTCATTCGTTGGAGCTGATGTTGACTCCCAGGAATTGTGGATTGCAAGTCTTGTCGGAGATGCCCCATTCCAGATTCACGGAGGAAACGCAATTGGCTTCATGTGCTTAGAAGGCTCCAAAGCTGAGGGGACGGATCTTCACTCACGAAGTGCGTCGATTCTGGGAATTTCGCGTAACGATGCCAAGGTCTTCAACTACGGCCGAATCTACGGGGCAGGCGTCAAGTTCGCCGCTACTCTACTTCGCCAGTTCAACCCCTCTCTGACCGAAAAGCAGACGCAAGAGACTGCTAAGAACCTATACAAAGAGACCAAGGGAACGCGCACCTCACGCCGCCTCTTGAGTGAGACACCGTTTTGGCGAGGTGGCACCGAATCCTTTGTATTTAATAAACTCGAAGAGTTCGCTGATCAGGAACGACCTAGAACCCCTGCTCTAGGTGCTGGGATCACCGAGGCGCTTATGCGACGTTTCATTAACAAAGGCAGCTTCATGACATCTCGAATCAATTGGGCCATTCAGTCGTCGGGTGTTGATTATCTTCATCTCTTGATCGTTAGCATGGACTATCTCATCCGACAATTCAACATTAGGGCCCGCTTGGCCATTACTGTTCACGATGAAATTCGCTACCTTGTCAAAGACGAGGATAGATACCGCGCCGCAATGGCTTTGCAGGTTGCCAATGTTTGGACTCGTGCCTTATTTTCACAGCAGGTGGGGATTGATGACCTTCCCCAATCCTGTGCCTACTTTTCTGCCGTCGACATTGACCATGTGCTTCGCAAAGAGGTCGACATGGACTGTGTGACTCCTTCGCACCCCTACAAAATCCCGCATGGTGAAACGCTGGATATTACTCAGCTCCTGGACAAGGACCAGGAAGCTTTCTTGGACCCTTCCATCGCACCACAATCGCCTCCAAACCCCGAAAAATACCCATACACCCCACGGGAGTCGGTCATGTCCGCCTTCCAAGCTTCCAAGGACATTGATTTCATCAAAGCTCAGATCACCAAGGATGACAAAGAGCTCCGCGACATAATCAAGGAGAAGACGCGGGCAGCTAATAGCGCCAGCGCTCCTAGCCCTCGCACCCCTTCTACCAAACCGAAAGGCAAATCCACCAATTGGACCCCAGCAAAGCCCCAGCGGGCGGTCTTGATGGACATGGAGTCAGGCCTTTACCCCGACTTCCACCGGTCCCCTAGGCCTAATTCTCATGGGAACAAGCAGCCTCAGATGGGATTCCACCGTCCTTCCTGGAAACCACGGGCAACAGCGCGAGCATAATGCTGTATCCCCCTATTTTTTTCTCATTTTCTTTGTATTCTCTTTGGCAACCTATTCTTACTGTAACTATTATTTTGCTTTCCCATCTTGTTTAACTATTGTGGATGTTGTTATATCTGGAGTGATTGGAAGCCAGCATTGGGACGGCGTTACTGTATGGTGCATAGTGGTGTGATGGGATAGGTCAGCCTTAAGCCACTAACTAGTGAAGATAGTGAGAATACTACACGAGCACATACCCTAGCCCGCAAAGTAACAGAAGTGAATAGCGAGGTGAATGCCTCGCCTTGGGCACGAGTCTAGCTCCGGGCGTGGGCGTTGCGATGGGCTCGGGCGAATGTTAAACAGCACCGGAAAGACAACTTCCAACTATGGGCCACCGGGCAGTTCACACGCTAGCTGGATTCAGCTCTCCCCGGGCCCACACGCAGATGCTGTACGGAGTATGATAGCCTCGATCGAGAGAAAGCATCGATACTAGCTCAGCTCCGTACGGGACATGCCAGACTGAGTGGATATCTTGATCGAATCAGCAAGGCTGATATTGATATGTGCATATGGTGGCGTCGAGCGCGAAACAATCCCCTATTTCTTGCTTCGATGTACACGGTGGAATGAACACCGTCGCGCACTGATTGTGGCCGTGGGTCTGTGCCTCGGTGATTTGTCGCAGATATTAGGAGGTAAACCCGAGATTGTAAGGGATGCGAGTGAACCGAATGATAGAGCATGGAAGCCTGACGTTAAGGTTGTCAGAGCCGTTATCGCATTTGTAATGGAGACGGGGCGGCTGGCTCCTAAAGGGTGAGGAGGAGGATCTGAACCAGAAATTACGCATGTGGTTACGCCATCAGATATACATATCCTACAGAGCAGCGCACACTAGCTAGGGGGCTATATACGACCTAAGGTCGTGAACAGCCTGAGGAATATTATTATTGTTGTTGTTGTTGTTGTTGTTGTTAATACTTAGGGCCGCGCTCAGTTTTATTTAGTGAGCAAAGACCGGTATGGGGTGAGCACTAAAGCGGAAAGGGAAAGCCATCTCGCTCGGCCTAAAATCCGGTGTATATGTGGTTAGCTGAAAAGTACCCATGATAGAAATGGTCAATGTTAATCGATGCTTGAGGACAATTGAAGAGGGTCCGAATCTTGGATTTCATTGTCATACTAGCGCTGCTTAGACCTTTCTCTTTAGCACGTTGAAAATCTAGCATATATATGGCCGACAACGTAAAAAGAAAAAGTAATTTGTGCACGGGCCTGGTTGTACTAAGTGCTTTAGCATATGTGAGTTGTTGGGAGTGAGAAGCTGGGAAACGCAAGTATGAGTTGTTCTGTAAGATGTCTATGATATATCACTTAGGTTGGAATTTCTGGTGTAGTACGGAGCACCTCGCTGCTCCCGTGAACTGCGATGCATTGTTCTGTGGCTCGAAGTACCGGACATGCATATGACATAGGCATCAACATTTCATAAAAATAGTCGTGATACAAGCCCAGAGGCACAGTAAATGGCGAGCTCTAAGTTTAACGT
The DNA here is from genome assembly GCA_002916455.1 of Penicillium sp. CF05. Classification (NCBI taxonomy): domain Eukaryota; kingdom Fungi; phylum Ascomycota; class Eurotiomycetes; order Eurotiales; family Aspergillaceae; genus Penicillium; species Penicillium sp. CF05. Next base: position 21,514 of record PKQL01000307.1, read on the forward strand.
CTTAGGCCCGCCGTCTGCTGCTCACATCATGTTTTATGTCTAGGTGAGTTTGGGAGTTCGGGTCTCGGTCAAGCGATATGTATGTCTAAGAGTTCTATCGTCGATATATAATCATGACCACCGCATACATACATATGCAAGTAGACCGGATCAAGTGTGCATAATAAATGGCTCTTCGAGTCAGCTGTTTTGATAGACACCACTGATTAATCCTACCTGTAGCACTGCATACAACATAGCCTATCGCAGGATAAAGAAACTGTGGTAGGGGCTATAGGCCCGGGGGGGGAGCCTTAGGCCTCCGTCCCACTATAGTTAGGTTTTAGACTCTCGTCTCTAGTCTTTCTTCTTTCCATAATCAACTTCATTTACCCAGCTCTAAGAGAAACATCTCACTCGATGGCCATATAACATCGAATACTAGGATGCTCGACAATTGCGGTGTGATTATCGTCGATATACGTCCGCCTCGTCAGTAGGCCTCCGCTGCTTTTAGTATTGGATTACTCGATCCCATATGCATGCATATATGTAAACCAGAAGCAGATACAATTCACGAAAGAATTACCGCTCTTGATCGTCATCCATGGCTTGCTGATATCTAGTGTAAGATATGGGTCCACCCTGTGAAAATATATGCGGTGAGCTAAGTTATGTGGTAATTGATTCTCGAAAGAATAGTATATATAGACCTCGGGAGATAAGTGTACCATCAACAACTGAGGTCTCATTCACTTCCTACACAATAAGGACTTCTCATCCCGAACCTCAAACTCTTCTGATTTACTATAAAGTCACCCTCTTATCCTATAAATATGGTCGACGCCGCTTTGTCTATCGCCAACTACAAGGAAGACAAGAGCTTCTATGTCTGGTCCGGCACGAGATATGCCAGATGTCAATACCATGGTCAAGGAGAGGAGATCACGTCTGGTCCATATGACACCCGGTCAAACTGGAGCAGCTTTAAATCTGCAGGCTGGGGCGCAGTGGATGCTGTCATTCCGTCACCCAGCGTACAGAATACCTTTTATGTCTTCCACGGAGCCCACTATATGCGAGTCTCGATCGACCCCGAGAATGATATCAAGGACAGTATCACCTATGGACCTACCACGACTGCATCCCAATGGAAAGGTCTAGTGGGTGCCGGGTTCGAGACTGTGGATGCAGGCGTTCCTGATCCGATCGACAACGATAACCTGTTCTTTTTTTCAGGCACGAAGACTTTGAAGCTCAAGGTGTCGCAAGACAAAGTTATCTGGGGGCCTATGCCAATCGCTGAGGGCTGGCCTTCTATCAAGAAAGCTGGATTTGACACGATCGACGCGATTTTCAAGATGCACGAAGACGACATCTTTTATGTTTTCTGTGGTGATCAGTATGCAACGCTGAAGTGGGATGGAACTACGTGGGCTACGTTGGCCTCTGGCCCAAAGCTTATCAAAGATGACTGGAAATCATTGAAGGAATGGGTTTAAGCTTCGAGTATCGCCTCAAAGCGGATGATCCTGAACTATTCATTGCTTTTTCATCGAGGCTGGCCGTGGTCGTTTTCGGGCTTAGATGTTTAGATGCTCTGTATCTAGTCCATTCATTACGTACTTAGCAGAAAAAAAAAACACACACAAATGCGCTTCAACTCTTCTATGACTATACAAACAGCTCTAATACATTAGCATGGAATGGAAACCGTGTACCTCTATATGTTCTTGTACGAATCAATCTATACGAGTTTAGAAATCCTAAATATATGTATGTAGCATACATATGTCTATATGTACATATTGTACGAAGTAGAGTACTTCGTCGGCGCTGTATCCATTGCCCAGGTGTCTCCATTAAATAAGGTAGCTACTCCACCTGGACCTCCCTGTGCATCGAAACCCCCTTTGTCTCCTGGTTTTTTTTTTTTTTTTTATTACTGCTCACTATTTGTTCTTTGCTTTCGTTTGTTGATTTTCATGTCTTTCATTGTTCAAATACATCCTTTCTATTTGAGCCGGTTTCGTCTTAAGACGCGGCAGAAAACCGCCCCTTCGACGTCATATCCCCCGCGCAAGTTCGACATGTTCTCCCCTGAAGCTGTGGTGTCTCGATGAGAGGTGTACCGATTATTCAAATATACTGGGTCTATTTTTGCCAGGTATTGAATAAGATATCCCTCTGGTCCAGGGTCACATCATTGACGCAGAGCGCAGCGAAGTTCGGAGCCGATGAAACCCGTCATTCTACCTCGCGATTAGATGTGCGCATCTATATGAACCGAGAAGATGAGCGTACACTCGCTTGATTATGCGCGCCAAGGTGCTCCACGATCTGATATCGATGTTGAGGCGGGTCGCCTGTCGGTCAGCTCCCAAGTCTCTCCAACAGGAAAAGAGAGAGAGGAAACTTCGTCTCCCGCTTTTACCACAGCAGCACGAGTGAACTCCACCGAGACGACAAAACGCCGAGCCAGACGCAATACTGCCCGCTCATATCACCCCGAAGGATTCGCACAAGATCCCAATTGGCAACCAGGAACCGAACCCGGCATTGACCCAACCAAGCCGCTACCGCCGTACACGTCAGAATGGGCGTCCAATATACCCGCGGACCTACAACGACGCTGCCAGATTACAGTGGTGGATTTCTCACAGCATGGAATGCGACAGTATGAGCTGGACAACGACACACTGGAGCAATTCTTGGAGCGCGAGAGAGAGCCCTGGGTGCAATGTCGGTGGATCAATGTCAATGGGCTGAGTTGGGATGTGATTAAGATTCTTGGAAATCATAAGAGATTGCATCGACTTGCAATTGAGGATGTTGTCCATACCACTAACCGCACGAAAGCAGATTGGTACTCGGACCATGCCTTCGTCGTACTGACGTTGCAAAAGTTGATGAAGATACAAGAAGAAGACTCCTCCGATTCGGAAGATGAGGAGGCAACTTCTTCCATCAGCCGATGGAAGTCAAGGGACCGGAAAAGCTCTGTAGTCAGTGACAAGAGCTCGGTTTCGTTGAAGCGACCCACGAAGTGGAATGTCATCATAGCGGCGTTGAAGGACATTTTTCGATTCAGATCATCCACAAAACAGGAGCGCAATGATAAGGCGACGTATGGATCGAGCGTTCGTCCTGGCCCTGGAAATCCTTCAAAACAGAACTCACATTTTGGAAATGTTGGGACCACCACGGAAACAACTGCCAGGAGTCTTCAACGATATCACGGTGGTCCCAATGAGGATCGAATTGAGTTTATGGAACGCCATGCTGCCCTTTCTGCCAAAGGACTATGCGTCACTTTAGAACAAGTCTCGATCTTCTTGCATGCCGATAATACGGTTACATCCTTTTTTGAAACGAGCGCGGATGACATTGAGGTACCGATTGTTAGGCGCCTCACGTCGCCTGAGACTATTCTTCGGCAGTCGTGCGATGCCAGTATGCTTTTGCAGGCCATTCTTGATGCCGTGATTGATCTTGCTATTCCAGTCACGATGGCATATCAAGATGCCATCGGAGATCTCGAGCTGGACGTCCTGACTGATCCAGACATTGAACAGTCAAAGTCCTTGTATATCTTGACATCTGAGATTGCTGTTCTGCGGAACTCCATGCAGCCCATAGTGGCTGTGATTAATGCTCTCCGTGATCACCGGTCTGAGCCTGTCGGCATACCAGGCTTTGGTGTCTTGCGGAATCCGCTTAGCCCAAGTGTGACTCCTGGGGAATCTGTTGATCCCCGCCCACATGTCGGGACTGTAACGCCAAATCTGAAGAGTATTGGAGGCACAACTGTTACGATCAGCTCTATGTGCCATACATATTTGGGCGATGCCCTAGATCATTGCATTACCATCGTCGAAGGATACGATCAGATGCGGCGCAACGCCGATAACATGATTGACCTCATTTTCAATACAATTGGTACGTTCAATTTCTTCAATAGCTCATGAAGAGACCAAACTAATATGCTGCGCAGGTGCCTACCAAAACGAAAGTATGAAACAGCTTACTCTTGTGACTTGTCTTTATCTTCCTATGACATTCTTGACAGTATGTATGGCTTAAACCTACTGGGGAAATGTCTCTAACGGTTTTAGGGTTATTTCGGAATGAACTTCACACATTTCGGGGCAATCGAAAACAATGAAGGGTATGTCTTTGGACTCTTCCCTTCAGGAACCATTGCTGACCCGAGTAGATATTTCTGGAAGATTGCAGTACCGTTCGTCTGCGCTACGGTTCTGCTCCTGATGTAAGTTCTGATATTCCTGTCGAGAACAGCCGGGACTAATTTACATCTTTAGGCGCGACAAAATCCAACGCTACGCTGTTATGCTCGCTCAGCGACGTTTGATTGTCAGTTCGCGGAAGCAGAGACGAGAGAGGAAGAAGAAATAGATTCTGAACATCCTACAGCTCAGTGTCCCTATTATTGTACCAAAATGTTGCTGCGTACGGGTGTTTTGGCTTGGGGCTTTTTCGTTATTTGTATATTACTTGCAGACCTAGTCAGGTCTTATATTTGTACATTTCACTTCCATGGATGGTTTGGGGGATCAGTGTTCGACTTCACATCATGACAACCGTTTATATATCCCCAATGTACAACTAAGTCACCACCGGTCTTAATCCCGAAGTATATCAGACACATATTATACACGACCTACATGCCATCAGTCTAGAGATTTCCGTCGATAGGCCGAATAAGCCTTCCACGGAAGTCTCCAGTCTGACCGAAGCAAATTCGGGCTGAAAACATCAAAGTCTTGCTTCTCAAGGCGATCCAACCACATGCGCGCGCCGACCGCCGGAAGGAAAACGCCAAATGCCCGGTTGACCTCGTCGAGAGGTGACTCGCTGCTCCGAGCACCGGAAACATCATATTCATGACCCTCCTCGCCCTCATGCTCAAAGTCATGACCGACATCCTCTCCAGCGCGGAGGTTGCTCAGCATCTGCTGCACAGTAATCAAATGATCGCTTGCCCGCGTCGCAACAGTGAAGACTGCATCCCGGAGACCCTCGGCCTGGGCTCCATACCGGAGGACATCCTCTTCCTTAACACCAGCCTGGGCCATAACATCTAGAGGCAACAAGACGGCTCCCTGCTTCGTACCCCCTCCTATTATGGAACTCGCAGCCCCGCCAGCAGGTGCCTGAGCAGGCGGCGCAGGGAACGCAACAAACGGCAGTCCACGCAACACGGCCGCGATCCCCACTGCCTTTCCGATGTGAGACGCAACGTGATCTGCAGTTACCGATGCCATGGGCAATGCCGACAGGGTGAGATACATGAGCGTCGAGTATGTATTCTCGGCGTAGGACTCGAGCGCGGCGATATTTGGGTATGGGTCGTTTGTTAGGGTTTGCTCCCGCGAGTTAATTAAACGGGTCAGCCAGCCCTTACTTATCCGCGCGCGGCCCTGCGTGCGCTCGTGGAGTTCGGAGATGGCAGATGCAAGCAAGATAGCGACGGGTTCTTTTGGTGGCGTGCCGGCAAGGATCTTCGTTACCGAGTCGCGCCAGAATTGGAGCCGCATCAGTCCGATTGTGGGAGAGGAGGTAGTGTCTGGAATCATGGAGAGGGAGACGTTTAGTGCGCGTAGCGCAATATAGAAGGATTGCGCATGTCGTGGGATGAAGGTGCTCAGTGTGTAGGAGGGACGGTCATATTTTCTGTGGGAAGCGGAATATGTTAGCTTTCGGAATTGTTTCCATCGTCGGAGCTTCAATAGGCTTGGAGCGCCATAAGGACGGTGTTTCATACGAGAGAAGAGCAATGCAGTATCGGTGAGCACCTTGGACTTCTTCTGCGGTAATGGTGCTGGGTGCGGCAATAGATTGTGTCCGGCTGAAGTGTCGCTTTTGTGATTGGAAGCTTCGTAGATAGAACCTGCAGGCCCTACTTGCCTGGCACGGCCTAGCTGTCCCGAGAAAAGACATGTTCAATGTGAAGTTGACAGGCTCTGGGGAAAAGATTTGATGTAATCGGGGCAAAGGCATTGGCCGGCCAATCTTTGTCAGCGATACCTAGACACCAGCAGGTTAGTTCGTTGGAAATGAAAGAAATATATTAGAAAGATTATAGTAAATTACAGCAAACAGGATAATCCGAAGAAATACAAACAATGAGAATTTAAATGCCTTGAAAAGCGCAGATATCAAAATCCAATTTACAACAATTTTCCCTTCAGGGCTGACGTCGATCCACCTGACTTCGCGTTYCTCGGCGCGTCTCCCCGACTTTACTTTTTCCATCTTCATCACGAAGCTCGATGGTACAGCCAATATGAGCGAGGATGTAGAGCAACGCCCAGCAAAGAGGCAGCGTTTCTTCACTGACAGTCCATCCTCGCCTTTACCCACCAAACCAGAAGATACAGACGCGTCCTTGCCTCATTGCCGGGAACACGAGTATCGTACGGATCATGGCGCCACACTCGAGCCTCCGTCACTTGACTGCATCCCGAAAAGCTCTCCTAGCTTGGAAAACGAACAATATCAGCAGCATACACGTGTCCGAATGACGGAGAGCCTAGGGCTACCCAGTGTCGACGCCGCGCCTACCCCCTCTTCGCATCAGAATGGAGTAGACCAACAAATCGAGGAGGAAGTGACTATCAATTCAACCACAACAAACACAACCCCAGATGGCTTCGATGTCGACCTTTTCACCAGCATCGTGGGAGAGCAACTGTCTGCCGATTCAATCAGAATCATTCAATCAGCTGCTTCCAATAATCTTGAGCGAGCTGTAAACATATACTTTGATGGATCATGGAAGAAGCCTGTGCCGATAAATGGGAGCGCCCCCGCCAAAAGCCGGAAGCCTGCTTTTCTGGTACAGCCTAGCCTTGAAACGCCAGTTGAAAGTGAATCGGTACTGCGGCATCAGCCACCAGCAAGGTATGTTGGCGCATTTGGTGTGGGAGGATGGGCAACAAGAAGTGGCTTGGGATTTCTCAAGCATGGAGACTCCGTCATCATCGAACGCGCGCGCTCACAGCCAACGATGAAACGTGGCCGAGGAGGCAAATCATTTATCAATCACAAAAGTGATGTTCTAACTCGGTTCACAAACACCTCGGGGCAAGAAGTCGGAAGGCTGCCACATGAGACTGCTGAATGGGTTTCTACGCTGATTGATCAGAAAATATGTCGGTTTGAAGGAGTCTGCGTGTTCGTGCCCGACAGGGTGCGAGTCAACGATACCATATATTTACAACTCCGAGTTTACCTGCGAAAGGAAGCCTTTCAAAGTGGCGCGCTCGCTGCTTTGAACACTGATGACAACAGGTCCACTGGACTGTTTGAAGAGAAGGAGAGCACCGAGGAGAAGAATTTGCGACTACGCCAAGTCAGTCTAGTGAAATTATTTCACGAAATCAATCTCCATCCTACCTCGACCAACCCAACTACGGAAAAACACAAAAGGGACGGTATTCTGCGCGCCGCTGAAATTGCAGAACAATATGACAGCACAAAGAAGGAAAAAGACAAACCAAAATCAAACAAGGATCCCAACGAGTCATCAGGCGAGGATGACAGCGAAGAACTGGAAGAAGATCAGCTCGATACGCTGTACCAAAAAGCTCAGTCATTCGATTTCAACATGCCAGCGGCAGATCCAGCACCTAGTTTCACCCTTGACCTGCGCAAGTACCAGCAACAGGCCCTTCATTGGATGTTGGCAAAAGAGAAAGACTCAAAGCAAACTCGAGAGAGGTCAATGCATCCATTGTGGGAGGAATACACTTGGCCCCGAAAAGACGTTGACGACAAAGATTTACCACAAGTTAAAAACATTGACCATTTTTATGTCAACCCGTATTCGGGGGACCTCAGTGTTGACTTTCCTGCTCAAGAGCAACACTGCCGAGGCGGAATTCTGGCTGATGAAATGGGTCTGGGCAAAACCATTGAGATGCTCAGTTTGGTTCATTCGCACAGAGGCGAATCTGGTCCACATGTTTCGAATGGTCTCAGCTCAGTGAATGACCTTGCCAGGATGCCGAACTCTTCCGGGGTAGTGTCTGCGCCATATACTACTCTGGTTGTGGCACCGACATCTTTAATCTCTCAATGGGAAAGCGAGGCACTCAAAGCCGGGACGCTGAGAGTCCTTGTTTATTATGGGTCGGACAAGGCTGTTAACTTGAGAGATCTATGCTGCGAATCCAAATATGCAACAGCTCCACAGGTGGTTGTCACCAGTTATGGTGTGGTATTGTCGGAATTCCGCCAGTTCGCTCTCCAGTCTGCTCTAGGACCCAGTGCAAATGGGGGTCTATTCTCTGTGGAATTCTTCCGAGTAATTCTTGATGAGGCCCATGTGATCAAGAACCGCCGTTCTAAGTCTGCTAAATCATGCTATGAGTTAAAAGCTGCCCATCGGTGGGCACTGACTGGCACGCCCATTGTCAATCGCCTTGAGGACCTCTTCAGTCTGGTGCGTTTCCTGAGAGTGGAGCCATGGAGCAATTTCTCCTTCTGGAAGACATTTATTACAGTGCCCTTCGAATCTAAAGAATACGTGCGGGCTCTGAACGTCGTGCAAAGTGTACTGGAGCCTCTCGTTCTCCGGCGGACCAAATCGATGAGAACCCCAGAGGGCCAGCCATTAGTTCCCCTGCCCAAAAAGACAATCACTATTGAGGAAGTGGAGCTACCGAAACAAGAACGAGAAATTTACGACTGCATATTTACTCGGGCTAAACGAACTTACAACGACAATGTCGTGGCTGGCACACTATTACAGTCTTACAGCACAATCTTTGCTCAAATTCTCCGTCTTCGTCAGACCTGCTGCCACCCTATAATGACACGCAACAAAGCCATCGTTGCGGAAGAAGAGAGTGCGGCAGTAGCGGCTGATGCAGCCAATGAGTTTAAAGATGATATGGATCTTCAAGAATTGATCAACCAGTTCACCACGGAGAATGAGAACGCCGACTCTCAAGATACCTCCGGAACGATGGTTAAGTTCACCACCCATGCTCTTCGGCAGATCCAAACCGAGTCCAGCGGCGAGTGCCCTATCTGTTGTGAAGAGCCTATGGTCGATCCTGCTGTAACAGCGTGCTGGCACAGTGCATGTAAGAAATGCCTCGAAGACTTCTTGCAACATCAAATGAACAAGGGCGTTGAGGCACGATGCTTCAACTGCCGTGCACCAGTGGATGCAAAGAATACCTTTGAAGTAGTACGACATCCGTCCTCGAACTCAGTTTCTTTCGGAGACGACACTGTGAGCAGCACGCCGCCAACCAGCTCTCAACCTGCCCCACGCATCTCTCTCCGTCGCATATACCCTCTCTCCCCTTCCGCCCACACTTCAGCCAAGATTCACGCCCTTATTGCCCACCTCGGACGCATCCCTCCAAATACCAAATCCGTTGTCTTCTCCCAATTCACCTCCTTCCTGGACCTGATCGGCCCGCAACTCTCTCGAGTCGGAATCTCGCATATCCGCCTCGATGGCTCAATGCCCCAGAAGGCCCGTGCCGCTGTTCTGGCCGAGTTTACAAAAGCAGAGAGCTTTACCGACGATGACATCGTCGATGTTGAAGATGATACCCCAGGGAGAAGCGTGCTTGTAAAGACTAGCGCTCCCTCGCCTTCAACACCAGCCCCTACAGTCCTACTCATCTCCCTGCGTGCCGGCGGCGTAGGCCTCAACCTAACAAGCGCAAGCAATGTCTTCATAATGGATCCGTGGTGGAGTTTCGCAATCGAAGCGCAAGCCATCGATCGCGTCCATCGAATGGGTCAGACACGCGATGTCAATGTGACGCGATTCGTGGTCAAGGATTCCATAGAAGGCCGCATGCTGCGCGTGCAAGAGCGTAAAATGAACATTGCTGGCTCGCTTGGGTTGAAGATTGGCGGCGATGATGGTGATGCTGATAAGGGGAAGGAGAGACTCGAAGAGTTGAAAATGTTGTTCGAATGATTGTTTCTATGGCTTAATGGTTGGTTGCTTCTTTACACTTAGGATACCCTGCTGCGGCGTGTGGATGATAAGAGATTGGATTTCGGTCAAATGCAAGATAATATATGTATTTCCAATTTATAGTCCTGGAAAATTTTCTTCCTTGGACTTTACGTCAATATTTTTAAAACGAACAGTTCGGATAATTGAAGTGCAAATTGGATATCAACACACTTAAACTCAGAAATAAGGCATGCCAAATAAACAAGCCCGCAGGATATAGATATCAAAAAAGAGCCAACTTCAAGAAGACATCGTAAGCTTCGTCACAAGCACAGCTGCTGTCAGATCCAATCTAGACAAAGACACTGTCTTTACTTGCTCGAGTGATGGAGATGCCTCTTAACGCTCTCCTTCACCTTCGAGAAACTCCCACTCTTCTCGCTACCAAGAGGAGTAGACTCAAACCCGTTGCTAGAAGGGGAACCATTGCTCTTCCCGCTAGATTCACTTGGAGAGCCTATAACAAAAAGTTAGACCGACGTAAAACCGATATGGCCAAAGGTATACGACAGCGAGGGTGCACCGGAAAAGGGAAGCATACCGTTCTCAATATCCTCATCCCTACCTGCAGACTTCTTGGCCCTATAATCATTCTCAAAGTCCTCAGCAGCCCTCGGGGCACCCTGCGGGCCCTGGAGCGCCTCTTTGCTCACGTCTTGGGGACGTGCTAGGCGGGGAGCTTCGCTGCTCTCGCCACCTTCAGCTTGCGAGGTGCTGCGCTGTTCTTGTTTGGAGGTGTTGTTGTCACTGCTTCCACTGGCTGTGGTAGGGTCGCCGGAGATGGGTAGAGCGGGGGTGATACTGGTACAGGCACTAATAGACGT
>PKQL01000308.1:0-32250 GCA_002916455.1 Penicillium sp. CF05
CACTTATGAAGGTCGAAGTGAGAGTCCTTTAGGCAGCCTACGGGCACAAATTGGTGGATTTTACACCTTGAAGCTGCCGTCCCTTTGTCCATACACCTTTCAATTTTTCCTTTGTCTCCCGCCTCGAAGCTATTTTTACAACTTTGCCACCTGTTTCTAGGGGAGCCTCAAAGACCTTTGTGAGGCTATTCCTGGATGATCTGATGGAAATTTCCTTTGTCTTGAATTTGTGCGACCGTACACCTTTGTACGGACCCGGCCATACTGACTTTCTTTGATTTTGCTCCTGGGATTTTTGCACACTCACTCATGTGAGACCTTCGGGGAAACGGAGGACCGGTTTCCGCTCGTGGGGGAGGATGTGATCCCAGGAGCCTCCTTTCTTATGTAAACATGTCCTACCCGTGGACGTCCTACTGGACGGTCCCGTGTGGGGCCGTTTCTGCACTTATGTACATTATCGTTCCCGTATACCAACGTACTTAGTCGTTGGTTACCCCAACTCAATAAAAAGCATGCGATCCTATCTGAATCTCAGTCTCTAGGAAATCAACTCCTAGTTTTTAGTGAAATCCTTAGATTACCTATCTAGCTTTATATCTAATAGTTTTATCACTATTAGTTATATAATCCTTATCCGGATTAGGATTATTTATAGGTTTCTTCTTCAAGAACTATTTACCCTTAATAGTGTTTATACTAGGTAGTGTATTTATTATATCGTAAGTTCCTTGTTTTTCTAGTTCTTTTACCTTAGCAGGCATTGCAAGCCGTCGGATCAAGCGGCATCTCCGGTAAAAATGAAAGGGGCAGTGTGTCCGGCTGAGAGCAAATGTGTAGTAGTGGGTGGGGGCCAGAGTAAAAGAAAGGGGGAGGCGATGAGTGCAAGATAGAGAGGCAGAAAAATGAAAAAGTGAGAGAAAGAGAGGAAAAGCAGCGAAGACGGGTCTTTTAAGTCGAAGAGCACTGAACGGAGGTTACGTGACGGCGTATTGGGGCGCTAAACCTAAAGAGGCAAAACCAACCAGATACAGTAATTCACAGGTCCCAATATTACACTCATAATATGTATTCTCTGCCCTACGGCCCCACGGCCTGTACGATCCTCCGGTGCTAGCGAGTGGGCCACCTCACGCGTTCTGGTCATGGCCAAAATACCCACCTAATTCAACCATGCCAAAGAACTTTCAAGAGTCACAAGATCCAATTGAGAAGGAAGCATGAAACTTATAATAAAAACCAGTAAATCTATCTTGTGGATTTACATGTATGCACAACGTTTCTCATACGATACTTCAACGGTATTTAAATGGAGGAGTGTGAAAGTAACTATAAGAAGGGAAGGGGTTATATCCATAATATTATCCAGTGTTGGATTAGCTTTACTGCTTAAAATTGAAGGACGACACCAAATTCAGAAGTTTTCGGAAAAGTTTCGGAAGAACTGTGGAATAGGACGAGCGACAAAGGGGGTACAACATATACCTGTGACGAGAAAGGGCCCCAACATTGGTAGGAACCTATTAGGGTAGGGCTTGGTGGTGATCAGGCACCCGCCGTCGGAGTAAATCTGCCCGATCCGCTGTGGGATGTCAGAGCCTCACCGTGCTTTCCTAAGCGACGATCGCAATTTTTATAGAATATTGAGCCTCCTAAAGCTCTAATTTAAGATTGCAGTTAATAGTGATATACGCCAAAACATCGCCCGGAATTCCGACTGGGAGGTGGTGTCGCGAGGGTCCACCGGCCGTGGATTACATATACAGAATCAACGTTGGAATTGCCAAGGAGGAAGTGTAAATTTCAGCCCCCAAACTACGGAGTACTTTACATGGGCTCATAGGGTAGAATGACATCGACATGAACTTTCAGCCCCCAAACTACTTTACGTGGCCCCGTAGTGTACTCCGTAGAATGACCATCGGCATGAAAATAGCTGAGACTCGTGTACAAAAGATGCGCACCCTCCTCGAATTCAAGCACGCTTTGATTTATCAAGATTAAACTCCAAAAGGTTGCAATGCTCACAAAACATTCCCTGCTTCTCGCGGCCGCGGGGAGCGCCCTTGTGGCCGCGGCCCCTAGCGCTCGCTCGATACAGGGCCCTTGTGCCCAAATTTCCCAGCAGTACATGCAGAATGTTAAAGCTGACAGTAAGAGTGACCAACTGAGAGTGTCAAACTCAATAGACTTGCTGATCAGACCTAGGAGTACCCACTTTTCCCGGCGCATTAGCCTATGAATGCTTGCAGTCCATGCCATTTGACCCAAAAAGAGGAGCTGCCTTTGTCGAGGACGTGAAGAAATACATGCAGTGGCAGTCTAATGTCGATGTGCTAAACAGTACGTATAACATAGATACAGAAGAGTCGAAGATACGTTTTAACCATTTTTGTTTGTCATAGACCCTCCGACTTCGTATCTGTCTCCTCCGGTTGATATATGGGGTGGATTGGACTATCTGCAGCAACAGGCCACCGACAACAAATTTGGCAACCAATTTGAGTTCGACACTGCTCTCTCAGACCTCTTTATTTCTGCCAAGGATGGGCATCTATCCCTTCTACCATGCTCATATATGCCGTTTGCGTTTGTTGGCCATGAGTCCTTAGTCTCTATTTCCTCTGACGGTCTCCAGCTACCTCAAATCTACACTTTTGGTATGTTTGTTGGCCTTGTATGTGGTAATAAGTCTGACATGCCTTCTCAGGCGACGCCAAATTCCTCAAGAGTAACCCCGATGCCGTCTCACCCATTGTGGCAATTAACGGCAAAGAAGTTGTCTCTCACCTGGAGGGGGTTTCAGAGTCCCAGTCATTCCAGGATCCTGATGCCAGGTACAACAATGTGTTCCTCTCGCGCTTCCGATATACGAACAGTGACCAGATGCTGGGCGCATTCTCCTTCGGTCCCAATGGAATGTGGCCCGGGTCCGCAGTGTACAACCTAGCATACGCCAACGGGACCATGTCGAAGTCCGAAGTGAAGGCCGTTGTTAGGAAGAACGAGTTCCAGTTTGTGGATGGTAAGGCGCTTTACGAGAGTTACTGCCTGCCTGCATCTAATACCACCACGTCGTCTCCTTCGACAGCGACCCCAACGCCCGGTGAATCCACCCCAGCTTCTTCAACTCCTGCCTCCCAGACCCCATCGAGCACTAAAAAGCCTGCTCCAACTGGCTATCCCAAGGCCACCATTCGCGACGACAACAACCTGATCTCCGGGTATCTACTGAGCGAGCCCGGGTTGGAGGACACTGCTGTGCTGTCTGTTCCTACCTTTGGTGTTAGCAACATAGAGGGCGGTAACAAGGTTGTTTCCGACGTCGCTATTGAGTTTATCCAGAAGGCTGTCGACGCGGGCAAGAAGAAGATGATTATCGACCTGAGCGCCAACCCTGGAGGCGATATCAACTATGCTTTTGATCTCTTTAGACTTTTCTTCCCCAACAAGTCCCCGTACTGGTCGACGCGCTTCCGTGCACACGAAGCCGTGAGGCTTATCGAAAAGGTCGGCTACTCGCAAGGTCCTCAAAACCTCATCTTTGCATCTCTCGTCAAAGTTGGCTTCTACGGCTTGAAGACCCCAAGTCAGGACTACACCTTTAAGTCGCTTGAAGAGCTCTACGGACCTCACAATGTCCTCGGCGCTAACATGAGCACGGCCAACTCGCTGAACCTGGAGCTGATCTCGAGCGAGGAGAAACCAATCCACGGCTTCGGCGACATTAAGTCCAAATGGATGACGCCCCCCTTCGCCCCGGAAGACATCTTGATCATCACGGACGGAGCCTGCAGCTCGTCCTGCCCGACATTTACCGAGATGATGAAATACGAAGGTGTGAAGATCATCTCCTTCGGTGGTCGTCCGCAGTACGGACCTATGCAGGCGATGGGCGGTACACGAGGTGCACAAGTCATGCCTGCAGAGACTCTCATGACAATTACGACTGCCGTGCTTGGTATAACCGCGGGGCTGGAATTGCTCTCGGAGAGCGAGCTCCAGCAGCTGAAGGCGCTCTCTCCGGCTGAGGAAAGCCCGCTTCAGTATGGCTTATTGCAGGTTAACTTCCGCGACGCGTATAGCAAGCTTGATAAGGATAATGTCATGCCTCTTCAGTTTGTTTATGAGCCAGCTCACTGCCGTCTGTTCTACACTCTGGATAATGTCCTGCAGCCGGCGACTACCTGGAGTGCCGCGGGCAATGCTGTGTGGGGTAGTGGGAAGTGTGTTGCGGGTTCGCGAATGTGAGTGACACTTGGATGGACCTTTTAATTTTTGCACTGTATTATTTTATTGCAATACCTGTCCTATTCTTTAATTTTACTTTACTGCACATTTCTATTTTCCTATTTCTTTCTTTGAAGCTTGCACTCACACCGCATCCTTCATCCTACGTCAATATACTGGAAGGTGAAACAACTTTCGACGCGCGCCTTTATATATCCTGTAAGGCAGTTTAGGCGTAGCTCAATATAATCTCCCATTCCCACAAAATTAAAACGTGTAACGGTATCCTTCTGGTCCTGGCAATATCTTCCCCTTTTTATTGGCGGCTTGATTTTCACGGTGAAAGAACGCAGTGATGGAAAGGGTTACCAAGATACAAGCCGTCAAACAGACAATAAAACCATATAGCCCAGGGATAGTCCTACGGTCGAAAACACCTCCCCAATGTCACCCATGTTGCTCTGAAGAGGACCTCGGGAACAGCCCCTTAAGCACCTGTATCCGAAGATGACTCAGCAAGGCTCGCGGTGAAAAATAGCTCCATAACAAACCACTTCCTACGATGAGGAATCCTCATAGGAGATTTTGGTGAAACAATCGACTATCACTACTTCGCATGACTTTCAATCACCCCCTTCCGTTCTCTGGGACGTGGGAGCATCCTGATGCCTACATTGAGGCCCTACTCTGCTTCTCCACTACATCAGTGCTCTTTATGAATTTGTGCGGTGGCGTGCATATGGTCGACTTTCTGACCCGGGAGCCTGACCTCTATACAAGTATCCTGCCAAAAGATTGGATATCTTTCTTCGAACAACATGATATTCAAGATATCATCCGTCTCCTCCTACGAGAGGACATTGAGCACTTGCGAGGCGCCCGCGAGTCTTCCGTAGATCAAAGCAGCCAGACTTGGAATGGAGGAGTATTTCCTCCCCAGAGCCTCTTGGACTACATTTTCAATATCCGCTCATTGACACTCCAACGAGAAATGTGCGTATCCTCTTCGAAGAGGATTGAATTGCCAAAACAAGTTGCTATGCATATGAACCGGAAAAAAGTACACGAGGTTCAATGCTTTTCTCAATATGTCGCATCTCTATCAGACACTGTCGATAAGCGCCGTGGTGAGCCAATCACTCATATTGTGGATCTTGGGTCTGGACAGAACTATCTTGGCCGAACACTGGCCAGCTCGCCTTACTATAAGCATGTCATCGCAATTGAGCGCAAACATCAGTATATCAGCGGTGCTAAGGATATGGATATTCGAGCTAAGTTGGCAAGGAACCCGAAGGCTCAATATTTTCACAAAGACAAAAGTCCATGCGATAGCTACAACGGAACTCCAGAAGTGACTGTTTCTGAAATGACAGATGTCTCACAGCCGACGATAGAGGACTCGCAGGTCGCGGATATCCCTTTTCCCCAGGTGCTAGGCGAAATTAGCCTCCAACCTAACGAGCTATTCGAATCCCCCACCAAAGGCCCATCACGAAAAAGGTTGCCGAAGCCAGAGACGCATAGCCATGGTACTCTAAGCTATATTGAGCATGAAATCCAAGATGGCCACTTGGAGTCCGTTATCGACCATATCACCTCTCCATCCCCTGCGGGAGCTTCTGACGGGAAAGAAAAAGAAGAGAGCGATGCTAGATTGATGGTTGTTTCCCTTCACTCTTGTGGAAACCTTGTTCACCATGGATTACAATCCCTGATTCTAAATCCCTCGATTGTGGCTGTCGCCATGATCGGCTGTTGCTACAATCTGTTGACTGAACGCCTCGGTCCAAACACACATGACCTCCCTATTCTTCAATCTCTCCACCCTCGTCTTAAAGAGACTGGAACATCGTACGATCCGCATGGGTTCCCTATGTCTAAATACTACGAGAACTACCGAAGCCTCGGAGCAACGACCGGTATGAAGCTTAACATCACAGCCCGTGCACTGGCCATGCAGGCTCCATACAATTGGGGCGTTATTGACAGTGAAGTGTCCTTTACCCGTCACTTCTTCCGTGCTCTTCTCCAACGTATCCTCGTTGATCGAAATATTCTTCCTAAGCCCTCTGTGCCGGAAGATGTTTTTCCTGACGGAGCTCATCCAGAAGCTAGAAGCAACTCCTTTAATATTGGATCATTGCCAAAATCTGCCTTCAAGTCCTTTACTGCATATGTTCGTGCTGCGACGATCAAGATGAGTCGAGACCCGATATATGCTTCCCAGGTGCAGGAGCATATTGCTACCCTGACCGATGAGGAGATCCACTGCTACGAAACTCAGTACCTCCACGCGAGGAAACATATGAGTGTTGTGTGGAGCTTAATGGCGTTCAGTTCTCAGCTTGTCGAGGCGATCGTTGTTGTGGATCGGTGGCAATTCCTTCGTGAACAGGATTCGGTCAAGGACTGCTGGGTTCAGCCAGTATTTGACTACAGTGAGAGTCCGCGTAACCTCGCAGTCATTGGACTAAAACGGTGACGAGTTGTGGGAAGAAGAGTGTTTGACGTGCATTGAATTTGTATTTATTGTAGATACATATACATGAGGACATAGCAGGAAAATAGAAAGTCTATTAGAGAAATAATTCAGTCAAGGAGGAACCCTTTAGCTCAAGCTAGAGAGCGTTCACTCACTGACTCCTAAATTGATACCAGTGCCATAATAAGTTGTGTATGTTTACTATGCTAAAAGAATAGGACAGGTATCGCAATAAAATGATACAGTGCAAAAATTAAGAGGTCCATCCAAGTGTCACTCACATTCGCGAACCCGCAACACACTTCCCACTACCCCACACAGCATTGCCCGCGGCACTCCAGGTAGTCGCCGGCTGCAGGACATTATCCAGAGTGTAGAACAGACGGCAGTGAGCTGGCTCATAGACAAACTGAAGAGGCATGACACTATCCTCACATGCGCTCTAGGAAATGTTTCATCGGAAAATGTTGAGCTATTTTGGAAATATGACAATTGAGCAAAGTAAACTATTCACGTATGTGAATTGTATGTCTTAGTAGCCGATGTGTTATTTATCGTGGTATTGACACAATACGTGCAGATTAGAGATATCGGCATAATTTGTTTTCGCTAGAAAGTAAGAATTAAAGAGAAATTTCCCTCGTCGAGAACCCTCACTTGGTAATTGGCTTAAAGCTCAACGGCCGCATTATAGATACAGAGGAGTAGTATACTACTACATCAGCAGATGGTGCCGCAGCATACCTCACGCCCCACATTCTAGGTTGAAAGATTAGACATATGATGAAAGTTTTAACAACACATATGGGATCATTCTTTAGTCAACATATCTTATTATTACCAGTCATAATAACTTCATAAACGGTAACGATAATAACTTGAGCCAGTAGGGCAACGTCTTCTACAGAAATGGCGTCATACGGGGTGGATACGAGGGGTCCTCGCGCTTGCTTCCTTCGAACTTGGGCGGGAATAGGGAATAGGGAATAGGGAATAGAAACGACTGGCAAATAGGTCTTGTCTGATTACGATCCTGTGGAATTTTTTACCGTCTTAAGTCTAAAGCGTAAGTAAAACACACGAGGTAGATATTGCTTCTGGGGAGGCCTGACAGTCGCAGCTTTTCATCTATAGCGAGGTTTTGACGATCTTTTATCGGTTTGCTTATTTTGAAAAACATTGCTAATGTGATTATATTTTCTCGTGGCTTCCAAATAGTGAAACCCCTCACATGTCGAGAAAGTCTTTTACGTCATGGTTTAATCTCGGGGCCCGTTCTTTATTGACTGATATCCCATCCCATTTCCAAGGGTTAAAATGCGTCTCATCAAGTCTGATTGACATAATATCAGAATGGCATTGACTACTCTGGAAGATCTGTCTTTGGAAGATGCCAATGCATTGCGTACTGGTATGTTGGTCAACCCTAATTTGTCTGACGCTCTTTAGAAACCAGATGAGATATAGTCTTCTCTGTCAGTAGCAGACTAAATCAGTTCTTTTCTATATTGGATCGTACATCATGTTCGCCACATATGATACGCCAATCTTGCTTGTCTGAAGGCGTTGGTCATCTAATGGCCATGGTGGCGATCCTACCTACATTTGGTTCATCCGTACCATAACTATAAGAGTGATCATGAGACCCTTTTCTACCAATAATATCGTATCATGACATCCACATTGCTGTAGCTCGATTATATAGAGGGCTTTGGTGAGCAGAAATCCTTGTTCGTCGTTATTCACCTATGAATATCATCAAATATCCTGGAATCATTCGAATCGACTTTATCAGAAACATCAACATTCACCTTATCGGAAACGCTTATTCTATTCACCATGTCAGACTTCTTCCGCAGAGCATCTGACGCATTCCACCATCGCCAGCGTCAAAGCTCAACTGACTCAACGGAGGGAGCCAAATCCCCTGACCCCCCTGGCGCAGCAAAGCCTCCCGAGCAACAGCCACTTAATCAAAACTCGCAGTCTGCTCAGCCTGAATCACACGTTAATGAGGCTATCGCTGGTACAGGAAATGGTACAATGTCGTTTTCCTGTCTTCTGCGTCCAGTATTTAATTAACGAGGTCATACAGATAATGTTGCCCAACCCAAACACCGCCTTTGGGGATGGGGACGCCACCAGGGAAACAAACCCGCGACAAACCAGCAAGGTAGCCAGGCAAAAGAAGATATTGACTGGGTTGTTGGCACGTAGAAATCATCGTCTCAACGAAGTGGCCGGGTTGCTAGGATCAAGTTTGTGAAGAGACCGAAGACCAACTACCAACACTCTTTTTGCGTCCAACACAGTCGCGCTGAACTACTTTGGTATTATTATCTAGTCGTAAGTTTTTATCTGTCTGTGGTAAATTAATATGGTATTCCTGTTACGATCTGCCTTCTGTCTGTCTTCACTTGATGTTGACTGGCTCAGATTCCTCTTCAATTAGAACTTAGCTTTCTGAAACTCTCAGTCTATCATTCTCACATTCCACCATGTATACTAGCCCCTTTTGACAGACAGATATGATCTAGATTAATGGGTTTTCCCACTTCATAATGGACCTGGTAGAGGGCATCCTTCACCGCAGGCCCAGCGAGACAACGGTACGGTTGAGAGCAGACTGGGGGTCACATTGGTTGTCATTCACGAAGTTACAGGGAAAGATTGCCGTATTTGGATTTCACTCACCGGGCTTGAATAGCGGATCGTGAATAGCAGATCGTGACAAGGGCTTATCAGGCGTGGTAGGTAAACGAATAGGTTAGTTGACGGAACGTATAGCCACATATCCCTATGTTTATATGATGACGTTGTACTAATTCTCTAAATATGTTGGCACACCATAAATGATTCATTCAACCACCATGTTCAGGAAACACCATTACCTCGCCACGTCGTATAAAGATTCACCCATATTGCTGGCTGGGCCGAACGATGTCCGTTGCTTCCTCGTTGTCAGCAAGCCTCTCTACAGAAGCCGCCATAACACAAGGATCCAAACCAGCATATGCTGGGATTTCAGCTATATTCAGAGGCCACGTTGCAGCATGACGCGATAATTTATTGTGTAGCTCGTCCAGTTCATGCTCAGAGGCACTCCATTGGTGGTTAGGAAAGGCAGAGCTCTCAAACAACAATTCAGCATGCTCATGATGTGCATTATGTGCGTGCTTTGGCAAGTTGGGAGTGTTCCTCACTCTAATTTTTGCCATTTGCAAAAAGGTTTTGCGGCTCACAATCCCGCCGCTGGTGTTGGCCAAGACATCGAATGCTGGCTGGGAGGTATGCGAGAGAGCGATGAGGTCGGCAACCGAGCCCCAGCTGCGTGATGTGCGGCTGCTACGAATGACGTATATAATGTGGACGGTAGCCATAAGGAGGTGAGTGAGGAGGACTGTCATGGCAAGATATGCTGCCAGAGAGCCTTTGAATGAGAAACCGCTTACTTGCATGCTCGACTCAATTCTTGTGAGATTCTCTGGGCTGACGGCGGGAATTTCGAAGGCAAGCTTATTTCTTAGGATTCGTTTCTGAAAATCAGGCAAAAGGTTGTAATTTGCTAGCGGCCACTGTGAGATTGCTCCTGAAGTATTGAATGCTCGATAACTTCCGGTACGGCTGAGACCGTCCACAATCACGCTGCAAATAATGGCTTCAACGAGAGCAACCTTTTCTTGGCTTCCAGACCGCTGGTCAAGCCAGTCTGCGGTAATTGCATTTGAAGAGGAGCCTAGGCCAGCATTCAGGAGAATACTCTCAATCGTGGATGGTCGCCAGGAGCCGACATCAAGAAAGGTTGTCGCAGATGTCAGGAGACTGAGCCAGTCATCCCCAAGAGATATTCGACCATTACTAGCTGCTTGTGACGTGGCGGACCATGCAGGCGTGCGATCGCCATATTGAATGTTCCACGGGTACCATCCGGTCCAGAAATTATATTTGTCTGTGAACACCGTCGCCGGGACCCATCCAGCTTGAGCTGTGCAGCTGACCACAACTCCGGATGCCTTGTTGGATTCCCACGGCGTCTCAAACACTCCTCCAATACTAGCTGCGCCAAACTCAGCCGGCAGATGAACCCATTGGAATCGCAAGTGATCGACAGCAGTATTGTTGAGACTGTGTACGGCAAGTGGTAAGCTCTTGGCGAAGTGGAATCGACCATTGATAGATGGGAAGTTCACGGTGTTGTCTGAGTGCAACAGCTCCTGCGGGCTTTCACGGCGGACGACGGTAATCCCACTCCTGGCATTGGCAGAAATAATCCGGTCATTAACTTGATCGGGAGACATGCCTCGTTGCGATATCAAAGCCTTCCACCAATCGGTGGCGAGCTTTTGCAAAATTATCACAGCTGCTGCATGTGGCTGAATGAGCGTTGTTGCATCGCTGTCGTTCTTTTTGCTGTTTCCTAACGCGTAGAGAGGGGGGACTTGAGACGAAACGCTGGATACTGGCCAGTAGAAGTTCGAGCCAGATAGATCCTTCGCGTAAGAGTGAACATCTTGCGTGCGAAAATCGGTGGAGTTGACAGTTTCCCAATGCCTCCATAGGGAGTGAAACCCACCTGCCGGACAGATTCCCAGATGAGTCGAGTCGTTGCCGTTGCAAAATGACCGAAGCTCCGACAATTTTCCCGACAAGTCGGCTGGCCAGAAGTCGCTCTCTGATCCATTCAAATAAAGGCGAGTGCCTCCAGCGGCCCAGTCTTGGGATTCGGGCACGAGGAGCACGGCACTTGCGGGTCCAGCCAGTGCAGCCGTGAGTCCAGCCACAATGACGACCATGACAAACATGACCCTCCTAGCTTTACTACCATGGTTGCCGATGTATTCCAACGAGCCATAAAATTCCTTCTTAAAGAAGTACTCGAAGTTATTGAAGCTCAAGCCGGAGCCCACCAGGCCGAGGGGCAGTCCATCTCCAAAAAGCAGTTCGGACCGGACAAAGTGTAGAACAATAAGGCCGAGACTATTCACAATCATGATCTCGTGGGCTTTTGCAGCCAACTGGAGGAACATGAGATTGATGGTCTCGGACTTCACTGGCGACATCAGATCGGCTCCCAAGTAAACGCCTTTCAGGTTCAAGGTTATGATTGTGATGGTAACCAGGATAGTGATCAAGTGGCAGGTACAGCGTCGCAGTGCTGTGAACACTGATTCGGCGACGATGACTTTTGGGGGCTCTTCTAGTTCATCGCCGAATGTGTTGAGAGCGCTGGCATCGCTTTTGGCCTTTTTGCACGCAGCGCGAGATATCCACATCCTCGTCGACAGTCAGCCCAAAGAGAGAGAGGACAAAGATCACCCAAAAAAGGGATTTGGGGGGAGCGTAGAAAGGGAGCTTCAAAGCAACTAGAGAGGAAGAGATAATATTTATTTATTCAAAGCAATATCGTAGCCGGAGGGCTTTCCGTTTCGCAACCCAGTCTTGAGCGACTCTTGCCAATGTTATATTGTTCACATTGAAAGACAAAGTACCCATATGGGTTACCACTAAGTTGTCAGAGGTTTTAAAATTCGTGTGAAGACTACTACCATTCCCGAGACATCCTCACACGCGCAACCTGGACCATTCCCTAAGTCTATATTGAGGGATTTCTTACGTGGGGCTGCGTCTGCTTTCGTACTCTGTCCAGAAGTTCTGTTAGGTACCCAGGTAGTGTGGCGTTCTCTTTCACAGTAGGACTGGTCCTATTTGACGTAATCGTTCGTTGGTCGGTTTCATTGTTTCATTTCCCCCTTCCCCTGAGCTCCAATCTGTCACAAACAGGGTCTAATCATGACCAGTTACGATCATGACCATCCTCTATTTTGCGTCATGTTTTTAATATCTGGGCCAAGGGCTTTATAACTTTTGGGAAGCATTATGCCCTGTCTCATCTCTCCAGAAGTGGTTTGATTTTGTTGGTTACGTGGGCTGTCTTTCTTTTTCGCTTCCTCTCGGCAGGGAAGCACCACGTATTGGACAATCAAACAGCCACTCCATCTCTTTGAAGTCACATTATTAATAAAGATGCCCCTAAGAACTCAAGTGGGTGGATTAATGAGAGGGATGCCGTCTATAGCTTGTAATTTTTATTGTTCCGGTGTATTAGAATTTAGTGGGAATTGGGCCCATATACCACATACTATTGATTTGGTAAAGACCTGCATTGGTTACTCATTTCTTTACCAACACTGTATGTTGAGGATATAAAATCGATTGAAGATTGGGCAGATCGGATCTTCTCTACCCCGTACTGTACATACAAATGTAGGGCAGATCTCTAGATCTACGAACTGCGGGTCCCCTAGCCCCACTGCCCCTCTTATTGGCCCACCCTGATCTTCCCGGCCCACATGATCCCCGGATCCCCATCTTAAATCTTCCCCTTTATAACCTACCTAGGTAACCTTCTCCAGGGCTTCGATGGATTACAGAGGGACGTCATTCCTAATATTTACCGCTCCGTTGCTTCTGCGAGCTCGACACGCTAAGATATCTTCCTCATTGGACCCTGTGACCACCCGACACACGTTCTCGTTATTGCGCGCCGACCGAACCAATTACCTCTCCCCATATGCCTTTCGCTCGAACGAGTAGAAGTGGACATGGCTGATTTCTTGCGCCCTCTTTCCTTCGGCAGATTCTCTCGGTCAACTACCGGCCTCTTATTTTACACCTTCTCCCTCCTCTACCTTCTCTCCCTCGGCTACTATCATTTCGCTAGCTATCGAGATCCCACATCCTATTTTTTCAACCCCCTTCGGGCCTACGAGCGGCGATATACGTCAACGAGAATTACAGAGGCGGAGGAATTTTTGCGTGATGCCGTTCCCATCGATCAACCAACAAGGCCGGAAAACGGGGTCCCTACGATATGTGTTGGAATAGCAACTGTCCGTCGGAGGGGAGAGCAATATGTGGGCTTGACAGTGGCATCCCTCCTGGCTGGCCTGACTGAGACGGAGAGAGAGAGCATCTTCCTGAACCTTCTCATCGCTAACACAGAGCCATCGCAACATCCAATCTATTCGGAAAAGTGGGCTGAGACACTGCCAGACCGCGTATTGACGTACCGACAAGACGACCCCGACTTTGAGCGTATAAAGAAATGGGAGGACGATGGCTGGTATCGAAACAAGACGATTTATGACTATACGCATCTGATGCAGGACTGTTACGATACTGGCGCGCAGTATGTGGCGATGATCGAGGACGATACGTTAGCGGTGAAGGGCTGGCTCCCATCCGCCTTACAAGCCCTCGATATCGTCAAGCAACGGACCGTAAATGAGAGATGGATCTACCTGCGACTATTCTACGTCGATGATCTCCTTGGCTGGAATTCGGAGGAGTGGCCGAGATATTTGGCTTGGTCGTTCGCAATTTGGGCCTTGCTTACAGGGATGATGGTGGTTGCCAAACGAGTATTCAAGCACGAGCTGAAGACGCTTCCAGCGAGCGCGATTTGGACCACATCCTGTGTTTTCATCCCCGCCGCTATCGCGCTCCACTTTATGGCGGGAAAGCAGACAATGTGGCCCATCTCTCCCGGCGTCCATGAGATGAACAGATACGGATGCTGCTCGCAGGGCCTCGTGTTTCCGCGTTCTATCATACCCGACTTTCTTGAGCGGACAGACCTCACGACCGATTGGTTGGTGGACATGATGGTGGAGAAGATCGCAGATCACGAGGGCTGGACACGCTGGGCGGTGGTCCCGTCCTTACTGCAGCATATTGGGGCTACCAGTTCCAAAGGATATGGGTTTGATGATTTGGCGAAGACTCTATGGAACTTTAGATTTGAAGAATACCCCTATATTGGTATATGAGAATCACTCTGGTACAATACCCGAGTTATTATTATATAAGTCTATATAACAATGGTACCATTAAAGTAATACCATCTGATATGATTTTGCATTGAAATCAAGCAAGTGATCTCGGTCGTCTACTGACCAAACAAGGACGAACAGAACTATCATGACCTCCAGAACAGGATTGTCTTGATTTTTCAAAGGAAACTCTATCGATTCTGTATGTTGACTACCCTAAGGTAATAATTTATCGACATCTATGAAGACCTAGATAGATTCACCTTTGTCAAGTTGGACCCTGATTAAAGTCTGCCTGATACTGGCGAAGACAATAAAAAAGTGTTGTATGCCTGAGGCATCACAATGTGATAGAACCTACATGTTTGATAGCTCTCTCTCCTTTCCTCGTGCGACACAGTCAATCCATATAGTGTTTTCTCCGTCTGTATCGCATATCCATTATAAAGTGAAGAGGGTAAGGTGTGCACAGAGCAAAGGATGTCCGCCTGAGTACAGCATCGGTCAAACGCTATGGCCCGTACTGGTTCATTTGTAAGAATTTGCAGTTCAGCGGCGTCTTCCGTTTGTTTTTGATCCAGCTGAGGTACGCTTTGTCGAAAACGGGAGCTGTGGTGTATAAATCTGTGCCGTCCTTTAGGACCAAGAAAGACAGCTACATACCACGTATTATTAGCACTGAATAACATAGCTGGGGTTTAGGTATAGAAAGGCAAGTCTTACCGATTGGGATCTACCTCCTGTGTCATGAGCAAGCTACTTCCGCTCTCTCTTGGATAGACACTTGGGACTCATGGCGCTTCGTGATCCCCTGCTTCAGCTTCAAGAATGACCCTGATGGCTTGACTTCCTCGTTGAACAACTTCACAATTCCAGGCGAGAGGTAGATAATGTCCACGCATGAACTTCGGAATTCTGTCTGAAATCCAGACCGTCTACAGATAACAAGGAGTGAGGTTCTCAGAACTATATAATTCGCGGGCGATGTAAGCAAGGCGTATATCCATGGATACCGCCGGCGTCGTTAAGACGACCGTTCTTCAGACGCCACATATACTCTGTGGCTGGATTGTTATTTTGCCTGGCATTGGCGCAGTCGGGGGAGGTCCACTTTGTCTTCAAATGTTTGGTTGTATATAGCACCACTGACCAGGCGTAGGTTGAGTTTCCCGGTGGCAACGGTTCGTAGCGAGCATGAGCAGAATGTCTGTGTGAATTACCACAAGATCCTTTGCACTCTCCGTGCGGTGACACACTTGCATATAGTCTATGTAATTGGTCCCATTTGTATTGGATGTCCACTCGGAGGGTGAAACCCACACACGAGGCAATGCGTACTTAGGAGGGTCTCTATGTCAGGCAGAATCCATCCTTCATTGCCTATGACGTCAATTCCCAGCACTATGTCTGCGGAAATTTTGTCGACTAGCAAGTTGTGGCATTGGTTGAAAGAGATGCTGTAGTGCCCGAGGAACCAACGCTCGCGGCATGGTGGTCCATGCTATACAGGGAAAAAAGACCTCTCCCTCTTAACCTTGCCCAATCTCGAATTACATTTCCCACACTAAATTTGCGAACCCGACGAGTTCTTGCGTCGCAAACAATAAGTTGCGTTCGCCAGTAGGTTCCACTGGGCGTCGGCATCGAAGGTGAAAGGGGATGGCGAGCTGTGGGAGAGGTTGCTCGGGATCAAACCAGATTTTACCATCAGATTTAGATATTGGCAAGTATGCCTTTTTG
This sequence comes from Penicillium sp. CF05, assembly GCA_002916455.1. Taxonomy (NCBI): domain Eukaryota; kingdom Fungi; phylum Ascomycota; class Eurotiomycetes; order Eurotiales; family Aspergillaceae; genus Penicillium; species Penicillium sp. CF05. The sequence continues at coordinate 16,288 of PKQL01000308.1, forward strand.
ATGGCCTAGGAGAGCTGACAGACTAGTGGGACAGCTTTATTCCGACTGGTCGATGGTGATCTGGGGTTTGGTGCATTGGCAAGTGCGACACTCTGGCATCTTGGTGAATGTTGTATTCGATGTCGGGTTCAAGGATTCCTGGGATTCTTCTGTGGGAATCTGTGTCTTTGATATCGTCGAACGTCTGGGATTGACCAATCAAAGGTGTATAATTTGCCGTCGATGGGGCCTAGTCTTGTTGGCATCGACCAGGATCCCCCTGGAATCAGTAGAGATGATTCTTCAGGATGGCGGCTTTCGTAGTACCACGGTAGGCATCGAAGGTCACTTCGGTAAAGCAACCCCGTGTACTGCAGCGGAGTTTGAGTTGTGCCTATCTGGTCAGCTCCAATGCCTGCCAACTAGAGCGTTGTCTTTGGAAATGAAATGAATAGTGAAAAATAAGTCAAGTGATAATAAAGTAAAGTGACGGCCGTGGGTAAACTTACCTCGGGATATTCAGAAGGGTGCAGATCTCTGAGCCTCAATCCTTTCGAAGAAGCAGATGAGGGGAAATTTCCCTCCAGTTTCGCTGGCGCTTAGGGAGTGTCCTCCTGTCATGGAAGCGATGAAATGGAATGGAGAAAAGCGTGGAGAAGGAATGAGGGTGAGGTAAATAGCTGAATATGACGTTGAATCGGTAAAAGAAATAAGTCACGGAAAGATTCACCGCTGTATCTTTGTGCTCTACCTAGGTAGATCGTGGAAGATTTGTTGTTTTATTGAACCTGCTGTGCGCCGGGTTGGCACAGAATTTCAAGCCACTCCAGGAGCTATTGGTCCTCCACAAAGCCCAATCCTTTGGTCAGCGCCTCCTCTGGAGCCGTCAGACTGATGACTAGCTATCTCCTGGGCAGATGCGACCGCTTGGCCGCGTGTTGTTAATTCGTAAAGTGTCAACAGATTAAGTTGAAACATGTATTTCGTATCTTTTTGATGGGCTTAAAGACAGGCTTGAAGCGCCGTACAGCCAACGAAACACAGCATTTGATTAAACATCAATATGAGGTAACCCATTCCTATCAGACAAAAATGCGTGCCTCAAACCATACATGGTATATGCAACAAGCATCTTTGGCCGCTCAAGCCGTCGTCCCTCGTCCAGATGCTCCGAACGGCATCTCCTTGATCTTTTTCGCACAGCCGTTGGGTGGTTCTGTGTTCCTCTCCATGGACCAGGCCATATACAGCAACAAACTATCAGCCAACCTTGATGATCTCGCCAATGTGACTGCAAGCGGAGTAACCAGTATTCTAAACCACCTGAGCCCTCAAGACCTGCCACGGTTTTTGACTGGGTACAACAGGGTGGTAATGGACGTATTTCGCGTAGCTTTGGCCACTTCTTGCGCATGTGTTGTAGCTTCTATCCTTACGGAATGGAAGAGCGTGAAGTCTGGAAAAGGCGGCATGGAAAGACCGGCTGGACCGGCTGGACCGGCTGGCCCTGATATCCCTGGGCCAGGGGGTCAGGAGTGAGTCCTGAAAAGGGACCGTCAAGTACCAGTGAAGCAACAACTCCAAAGCCGAACGATGATACTAGCGCTCAGGTTTAGCTAGTGACTATGTCGGACCACTCTTGTCTAGCTGGACAATGCATTTTGTGCGCAGGACTACAATGTGGCTAATCAAAATTGCTTCTAGCTTAGGTATGGTGCCTTCGCTCAGATACACCAGTTGCTACAAATTGCTCGCTATTCTGCCCTTTGATTGTATATCGTAATTCTCGCCAGATGGACCCAGTTACTAGATAGACCCCTCTCCACTATTGATCCTAATCTCAATTTACTAATTCTAGCTCAGCAAAGCATTCTTCTCTTCTGCCCTTTTCTCGTCTATAGTAATATGCAGGTAGGGTAAGCCTTATAGAGCTTATATACAACTTGATCCCCTGCGGTGAGCACAATTGATGGGAATTATATTGGGTTTTTGACTGCTCTTCCATCCGCATAATCGCCTGACCTTGAAAGATTTAGTTTCTGATTCCGATTAGAAATACCACTCGAATAACTAGCCCGTTAGGTCCAGGGGTGGGTCGACTCGGACGCTGGAGTATCCGAGAAAGTCCCGGGGTCCGCGGACCCCGAGGGTTTCTTGGATCGATATAAGTATCACTTAGAGTCTATAAGCTATGTTCCATTACAACCCTACATCACTCTAGTTCCAGCAAGAAACGACTGATCTAATGGCGGATCCAATTCAGCTCGCTAATGCCGCAACCTCGGTTTCTCACAACTACTACCCACCTACCATACATCTACCCCAGTATGTGGACAATGAAAGCTCTGCGATTTCGATAATTATTCAATTCGGTTTTCTATGGGCAGCCGTATTGGGAATATCCTTGATTATCATATCTCGTGTGCGACCGACTGCCAGTCAATCAGATAAGCTTGCTTTTGTTTGGATGTGCCTGAGTGAGTTCTACATCCCCCTTCCCTAAGAAAAGAACTTTGAGCATAAGCTAACCTATATACAACAAATCAGCGGGATTCATCCATCTCTTTTTCGAAGCATACTTTGTCATAAACCACAAAACGCTCGCAGGCTCCCAAGAACTATTCGGTCAGCTATGGAAGGAATATTCTCTTTCTGACTCTCGTTACTTGACATCCGATCCCTTTCTCATCTGCATGGAAGCTGTTACTGCAGTACGTCCACATACCTCTGATTTAAATATTGAATTTAACTGTTACTGACCACCTTTCTAGTTTGCTTGGGGCCCTCTTGCCTTCTGTATCGCATATTGCATTGCAGTACAGCATCCCGCACGCCATGCTCTGCAGCTTGTGATTTCCGTGGGTCAGGTATATGGCGATATCCTGTACTATGCCACGAGTCTGCTTGAAATCTCTTACTGTCGACCAGAAGGATATTACTTCTGGTTCTATTACTTCTTCTTCAACTTCATCTGGATGCTTGTTGGTTGTTGTATGTATTCGTTTACATCTGTGGTGTTTGAGTTGCTGACGTGTTTTTTTCTTAGATTATGCGACGCAGAGCACTACGGAGATAACGAAGGCTTTCGCGAAGCTGCAAGAAATTGGGAAGAGTCAGGAAAACTTCAAGACGCACACTGTTCTTAAGAAGGGGGACTAATGTGGAAGGAAATCAATCCGCTACAAATTTGTAATGCCAATCTACCGCTATGTTAAATTGATGAAAATACACCGGTTTGGCAATTCAATTGATAGATAACTGTACGATATTCCACATCGAAAAAAGAATTGCAAAGCGTGAAAATCCTTCATTGTCCCTCCGCACATTTTCTGGCCATTCACAAAACAATATCGCAAACTCCAGTGTTCTCCTTGTTGAGGACACCGACTGCGTTCGGTGAAGGATTGTTCCTGATTCGACTGCCCTGATGTCGTAGCTACGCTCTCCATTGTCGATTGCCTTCGTGTGTGCAACTAGCTTCCAGCCAACCTTGTTACCCGGGATTGGGGATAAGCATTCTCTTCCCTTCGCTGCGTTGGATTATGGAGAAATGCTCCTGGATGCTTGTAAGCATCCCCAGGATCTCGTCGAATTGCATTCTATGCTGTTCGGGAGGTGTGGCTGAGATTGATGCCCGACCTGGGACAATCAGCTCGGTACAGTTGTCAGCGCGCACCGCCATAGAGTGAAGATAAAGTAAGATATAAATTTTCTTAGAAGTTAGAGTGAAGATGAAGAGAGAGATTAGAAGATATTAAGCTGGACCTTGGAGTTGCCTATACCGAACTCAACGTCAGTCAGCGCAATAGAGGTCTCTACTTGTGTGGTACTGCACCATAGTACCTAACACGTAGTGCCCCTACATTCTCAGAAGAAGTGATAGTAGATACCTCTTGAGACTACATGCTACCAGGGAGATAGAGGAGGAAGAAACTCTTTGTGTTCAAACTAGGAAAGCAAAGGCCTTTATAGAGGCCTACAATGGCAAACAAGCGCTCAGTCTGACATCATAGCAAGGCATCCATGTAGGATGGGATGATCTCAACAATATCAATATCAAGTGAGGTTTTTGTAAGTCCAGGCTTTAATTAGCTAAATATAATTAGAAACAACGATCGGAAAACTATATTTCAAAGGACGTATCGAAAGTTTGGGTTCTGTCAGCTGGTTAGTGAAGTGATCACAGAAAGGAATAAATAATGGACAGTCACTAACCTCAAAATCGGTTAGGTCTGCCCCAGCGCTCTGGGCAATAGATGACTCGACCTGGCCTATAGCAGTAGCCGCAGCGTCTCGCTGCTTGTTTCTGCGAGCCAGCATAAAACGCAGCAAAACAGCCAACGCTGCTTGCGCAGACGAACATGACAGGATGAGCTTGACTCCAGTCTGGTATATGGGCGCTTCTTCTGCCAGAAACGCGTGTGGTCCGATAATATTGCCAGCACAGTACGCGAAAAACACAAATGCAACACTCGTTGTACGTTTTGTATACCCACCCAGGTTCGTCGCCGGCATCTGTAAAGCCAGTACCAAAGAGCAGACGTAGGCGCCAATGATATAATAACCAAATAAGACACCTATCCTGTACTTCTCGTGGTCCAACTTCCATAGGAGGCTGGCGCCGACTATCGTCGGCATCAGGTAAACGAACATGACAACAGTTCGGAAGTTTTTGACTCGAGAGGCGAGATATGTTCCTCCCAGGATGTAAAAGATCTGGAATCCTCCGAAAGGAATACCCAAAGCGACAGCAGTGGCCGAGTCATCGGTCAACCCCTTGATAATTAGTTTGCCGAAGCTCGCGATCCCACCATTTACAACCTCGTTCAGGAGAGTGAACAAGAACAAGATCCAAACTTGTGGATCCATCAAAGCTTCGCGGATCTGGTACCATTTGATTTGGTGATTGATGATACCAGTTTGACCGAGTCGACCGCGGCCGATGAGGAGAGCCTTCTCGTCCAGCGTAAAACGCTTCGATGAGATAACATCATCCGGGAGGAAGAAAAGCATCACAATTCCCCAGACAAGCGTAATCCCGCCCAGAATGAGATAGATAGCTCTCCATACGGCAATGGTGTCGATTTGTCCAATTCCGTACGTGAGAATGCCACCCACCATAGCCCCCAGTCCGTTGCAGCTGTAAAAGACACCGGCACGGAAAGGTTGCTGAGCACGTGTGTACCACATTCCAATCATCATCATGAAGCAAGGGGTGATGGGGGCTTCGAACACTCCCAGAAGGAAGCGGCAGATAGCCATTCCGGTGAAGGAGGAGCAGGCGGCAGTAATCATGAGCATCGATCCCCAGGCGATAATATTCCCGGAAACGACTTTGGCAAGCTTTGTTTTCTGCGCGAGCATATTCCATGGGTATTCGGAGACGAGATATGCGAAATAAAAGATACTGGCGAGCCAGCTATATTGCTCGCTTGACATATTTGTCGAAGGGAGAAGGTCGAACACCGCAGAGTAGGCGAGTGCTGATTTGTCGATATACTGAAGCATATATGTCCCGGAAAGTAAAGGCAGCAGAACAAGGTCTACTTTGCGGACCAATGCCTTGTTGCGCGGCTCGTCGTCCAGGAGGGCTTGGATAGCCTCTTGATTATAGCCATGTTGGCGGAGGAAGAGTTCTCCTTCATCAAGATCCGTTATAGTGCCAATTTGCACATCTTTCTCGTTGATAGTATCGTCCACGGGTGGTTTCTTGTCGATTTCCATATTCGCAATTCAATGAATAATAGCAAATAACAAATCAAAAAATGGGAATGATCCCCATATAGGGAATCAGATACCCCTCAAAGCCGTTTAGCTATCTTTTTCTTTTATCTTTAGGGTTTATCGGCTCCACCCAGATAGAAAATCCCCGCACGGTGTAACTTTCCGAGCTCCTCTTTGAAGATAACCCCCACGGTGCTATATCTTACCCCCGACTCCATCAAGATACCTAGATTGTCCCCCCGCACGGTATAACCTCGGCGCTACTTTTGAACACCGGAGAGATAGCAATCCCCATGGTCCTATATCTTACTTCCGACCCCAACACTTGTCGCCTTTGATTTCCCTTCATTGGTTTACCATTGAACCTTGATAACGCCATGACTGTTGATACCAAGGCCCCTTCCGTCACCCTGGTGCAAGGCCGCGTGGTGGGGACCCAGCTCAAAGACTCTTTCCCCCAACTCATCGACGCCTTCTTGGGAGTCCCGTATGCGCTTCCTCCTGTAGGGGATCGACGCTTCAGACCAGCATTCAAAGTTCCCAGCTCATCAGATACCATTGATGCGTCCAATTATGGCCCCGCGGCTCCTGGAAAGGCACTTCTCTCTGGAGGGCCCAAGCTTGTGCAGAGTGAAGACTGCTTAACAGCGAACATCTTTCGACCGGCTGGCAAAAATGATACGGGAAAGCTCCCTATCGCAGTCTATCTCCATGGCGGTGCTTTCAACCGGGGGTCGGCAGCTATGCACAATACTGCGTCCATGGTAGCATGGTCAGAATGCCCCTTCGTTGCCGTGAGCTTCAATTATCGCATTGGAGCTCTTGGATTCCTACCTTCGAGTCTGTCGCAGAAAGAAGGGTTGCTGAATCTCGGATTGCGTGATCAGGTGCATTTATTGCAGTGGGTTCAAGAGAATATCGCCAATTTTGGCGGTGATCCTTCCAATGTCACGTTGTTTGGTCTTTCTGCGGGGGCACATTCGGTGACCAGCCCAGTTTCTGATTTTTCAATATTTCATTCTAACCACAAATTTAGATTGGCCACCACCTCCTCAATTACGACGAGCACAAAGCACCATTGTTCCATCGTGTCATTATCGAGTCTGGAGCACCAACTTCCCGCGCTGTTCGCCCATATAACGCCAAGGTCCACGAGGACCAATTTGCGGACTTCCTCCGAGAAGTCGGTTGCCCCGCCGATCTACCCGAGGCCGAAATCTTCCCATTCCTACGTTCGCTTCCCAGCTTGACGGTTACAAATGCCCAAACGGCTGTTTTCGACAAGTACAATCCTTCCCTTCGGTGGGCATTCCAGCCTGTGATTGATGGAGACATTATCCCTCGAAAGCCCCTCGAGGCCTGGGAGTCGAAAGTCTGGAACAAAGTACCCATCATGACCGGGTTCAATAGCAACGAGGGAACAATGTACGTCGACAAGACAATGTCAGACGCCTCCCAATTCCGCGAGTTCTGGCATAATCTTCTGCCCGAGCTCTCGTCTTCTGATCTCGATATAATCGAAAAGCTCTATCCTGACCCCACTTTTGATCCCACATCACCCTATGTTGAAGGAAGACAGGGCGAGGGCCTCGGGCCTCAATATAAGCGTATTGAAGCTGCCTATGGGCACTATGCGTATGTGGCACCAGTCCGGCAGACAGCACAATTTGCATCATCCCAAGGTGCTCCAGTTTACCTTTATCACTGGGCGCTGCCTAGAACGGTCGTCGGTCGAGCGAACCATGCCGATAATATGTACTACGAGACGTATAACAGTGATATTACGGGAATTTCAGAATCGCAGAAAGAGTTGTCTGGAACCCTCCATGCCTACTTGACTAGTTTCATTACAACCGGCGATCCTAATGCTGTGTCTGGTCGATATGGACAAAGACCAGAGTGGAAGCCCTTCCAACCGGCGGATACAAAAGTTATGATCTTTGGAGAGGGAAATGAGGAATTGATTGGAGGTAATGTTGCTCCCCCTGCGAAATGTGTTGCGGATGATTGGGCAAGAGAGGAGACAGAATTTTGGTGGTCAAAGGTTCCGATTTCCCAGCTTGCATGATGCATATAGAACACACATTTTATGTATAGACCTCGGGTGCAAGGTCAAATTCAATTATCATTATGATCTTGCTTGACCTTTTCCTTTGTGAAGTCCTGGAGGCCACCTCCGCCTAGTTAATATCCTTACGTTTTTACAGACCTCGGGAGGCACAACAATTCGAACATCGATCATCGCTGAGTCCCGAAAAGCCATACATAAGATTCCTCCGTGCATAGCCATATGTAGCTACGACATGACACGTTGCACTAATAAGGTACATTTCCAACAATGACACGTCATTGGAAACACCGATATTTTGGAATCTCTCTCCCTTCGATAATTTGGTCTCTTTCCCATTAACAGCCAGAATCGTGGCCAGATACTCGGCTCCTTAGTGCTTTGGGGGATTCCTCACGGCTGGATAGCACATGCGGCGTTACTCTTGCTCACTCCAAATACAATGTTCTTACAATTCAATAATCCGAGTCATATACCTGATTAAAAGGATAACCGGGTTCAGTTCTGAATTTTGGTATATAAAAAGGTAATCAAACTGTTGCCCCGCGTTCTTCAAGAAGTTTTATCACTTCTTCATTCTCTTCTTGCGCTTTAGCAGCTGCGAGCGCACTGCGGTAATCTCCATTATCGAGTGGCATATTGACATCAGCACCTGCATCGAGCAGGACCTGAACAACCTCAAGATTCCACTCGCTCGCTGCAACAGCGAGTGCGCTGCCGTAATCCCCATGCTTGATTGGCAAATTTACATCTGCTCCCGCGCACACTAGGGCCTGCACCTTGGCTGCGTTGATGTCACCCCCGAATACTACGGCTGCTTCAAGAGCACTGCCATAGTTTCCATGCTGTGGCAAGGCATTCACGTCTGCTCCTGCCTCAATGAGACACTCGACGACCTCGACGTTACAACTACTTGCCGTTGCTGCTGTGAGAGCATTACCGTAATTTCCATGCGGCAGTGACAAATTGACATCAGCACCCTTTTGGATCAGGTACTTGACAGTGTCGACAGTACCACCTAGGAATGAAGCGACAGCTGCTGCGAGAGGACTACCATATACTCCGTTCTCCGAGAGCAAATTCACATCTGCTCCTGCCGCCACTAGTGCCTTGGTAATATCAAGGGTTCTGTCCTTCGCTGCTGCATATTCGAGAGCAGAACCATAGTCTCCCTCAGAAAGGGGCTTGTTGACTTCGGCACCCTTCTCGATCAGGTACTTGACACCCTCAAAGAATCCACGTTTGATCGATTGCTCGAATTCCTTCTGCACATTCAGCTCTCCGCCTACTTCAATCAAGTATTTGAGAATCTTGATATTATGAGCAAGTACTGCGAGAGAAACAGGGCTACTCTCGTCATCCCCTTTATGAACATCTGCCCCTGCATTGACAAGGTACTTCACAATCTCAATCGAGCTCGCATTTCTTGGGCTGTTGGTTCCGCGAGCTGCTGCTGCGAGAGGGGTGCCATTCTCTCCGCATTCCGACGGATTCACCTCAGCGCCTGCTTCAACTAACCATTTGACAATTTCCAAATTTCTGCTGTCGGTCGATGCCCGTTCCAGGAGAGTGCAGAAACTACCCTCCAAAATTGGCAAGTTTACATCAGCCTTTGCCTTTTGAATCAGGTACTCGGCACCCTCCAAATTGCGGGATTTGATTGCTGCAGAAATAGGGTTTCCAGATTGTTCTGACACATTAACGTTGGCTCCAGCATCCACCAGGATCTTGAGAATCTCGGTGCCCTTAATTTTGGCTGCTAATGCAATTGGTGTCAGAACGACGACCGGATCGAGGTCTTCATCCTCTTCTTCCTCCTCAAGGGTGTGGGTCTTGTTCACATCTGCGCCCGCCTTTTGGATCAGGAATTTAGCAGTATCGACTTCCTCAGCGGCAAGCGCTGCGATGAGGGCGTTCCCGTGTTCACCGTTTTCCACTGTCATGTTCACATTTGCGCCTGCTTCTACCAGATATTTCACGGTTTCGGTGTGTCCCCTGTGAGCTGCTGCATGAAGGGCACTGCCATAATCTTGACCCTCAACCTGCTGGTTCAAATCCGCACCCTTTTCGACGAGTATTTTGCAAATTGGTGTACAGCCAACCCGAGTTGCGATCGTGAGGAGATTATGGCCTCTTTCATTCACGCGCGAAACATCAAAGTCTGCATTTTCCCACCAGTCTGATAGTATCGCGGCAAATGAAAGATGGCACATCGCATAAATGGCAGCATCTGATGGTCCTAACTCGCTTTCAAACTCGCCATACTCCGGATGCTGTGCCTGATTGAAGTCGCATGTGTCGAACTCTTCTTTGCTAAAGCCACCTGCCTCCAGATAGAAGTGGAATACGGCCCTGCCTTGAAACTGGGTGACATCAACGATTCTCTCCAAATCATCCTTAATCACTTCATACCATTTCCGGTATTGCTTGCTGCTTTCCTCGGGAGATCCGAGGAAGGTTTTCAAAAGGGAGGACAACGTAGCTTTGTCGTCATCCTGCGCCTTTTGAATATGTTTTGCCCAGTGATGTCTCATGTACAGATGGAATGGGTGCATGAGGTGGAAGATATCGCCTGGCTCCGGTTGTCCCTTCCAACCTGACAAATCAATTTCGTGATTGTCGTCTTTGTCGTACATCGTGATGAGCCATGAGAGACAGGCACTAGCGGCGTGGAAATTAGCCCGTGGAAGGGTCCATTGCATCTTGGCTTCGAGGTATTCGCGGACTGATAGATGTGCGAATCGCCACACCTTTTGCTGAGAGTCAATCGTGAGGAGGCTGTTACAGAGTGACAGCAAGCTTTGCTCATCAATCTCATCGGCTAATGTAGGTACCTCCCCCTTCGTGTTTACGCGAACAGCGCATATAAGCTGGGATGTGGAGAGCGGTCGTTCAGCAGCCATAACCCAGAGCATAGCGCGGTTTGTTATGATCTTATCAGGTTCCTCCAGGTCTTCGATTTGACTCCATGCCTCGTCATATGCCTTTTGAATATCATCCGGAAGATTTTCAAGTCGTTTCCATACACTGGACTCAGTCTTACACTTCTGGATTTGGTGCACTTGTAGAGCTGCCCATTGGAACATTCCTTGACTGCGCTCAAGCAGAGTATCCAGAATCTTGGCTTTCAAAGGTCCGATGGAAGGAGTCTTCTTGGCAAGCTTGTCTAACTCAACATCAAGATATTTCTGAACGTCGCCTCTGTTGTCACTTGCGTTGATGTCGACATTGGGTGCGGTTTTCAATCGGACCTGAATGTCGTGGTCCGGGCGGCTTGAAATGAAGATCCTTATGTGCCGTTCGTTGGTTTGAGAAACGAAAGAATTCAACGCATCGATGAGCTCGTCGCGGGTATCTGTATTACACTCGTCCATGGCATCAATCACGATTGTGGTTTTCTCGTAAATATCCATCGAGGCCTGGATCTGCTTCTTGCACTGCTCTAGGCTGAAGGTTGATCCTGCATTGCGACATCTATTGTATAATTCACAAAGCTTCTTCTGTGTGGATTCAGGACTCTTCGCAGTAGTTGAAAGTTGACGCACAATACTTTGAAGGATCGATAGTGCATGTGCACGTCGCGGTTCGTTCTTATCACAGTAGAAAAATGCGAAGCCTTCATTCTTAGGTGTTTTACTCAATCGGTCCTGGATTCGGTCAATGACGGCTGCTGTGAGGTAGGTCTTTCCGGTGCCGGGAGAGCCCTGGAGCCAGAAGATAGATGAATCGCTTTGCTCCCATGTGGCGAAGTCCTCAGTCTGTAACAACCATTCACCCGTGCCGGGCGTCCTCTTCTCTTTGACGTTGTTGTGGTTTTTGCCGAATGGGATAGAGGAGATCCATTCCAACATCTTAATACGCTGTTCTTCATCCATGTTTTGAAGGAGATGTTGGATGTTCTCATCTACCCGCTTCATTGGGGCATCCAACGCATTCAGCATTTCAATCATGCTGTTGTCCGCGTTCGCACTGCGTCTCACTTCGCACGCTGAGACATCGCGCAGAAGATCATCTTCTTGCTCACTTATAGCCGAGATACTGCCAGACACCTTGCCCGGGTTGAGGATTGCTTCAAGCGTGCGTGTGGCTGTATTTTTGGAGAACAGACTTGCTGATTCAGCAAGTACATCCAACGATGTAGTATAGATTGTGGTCAGTGCAGATTGAAGGTTCTTTGAGGGGCTATCCGTAGCGGGTTTGTTCCTGAGGTACACCGACTCGTACACTTGGCCACGGCTGATCACGCGGACGACTTTTTCAGTGGTTGCAAGCAAAGCAGCCATTTGCTCGCCTTCGATGACCGGAATCTGATGGCATGGGTTAGAAAATTTCAGGAAGGAGTGGGGAAATCTTATGATATATTGGAGTATCGCGAAGGACGACCTGGACCAGAAACAAAAGCAAGGCATAATAGTGGGGAAATTACCTGCATGACAGATTTGATGACAGACCAAGGTATAGCTGCTTGAGGCGGAGCAAATTGCACTGCAATATCCCCAGCCTTCCCCAGCCAGTCGACAATATTGTTGGTATAGTTCCTTAGGACAATCTCTTCGCCGCCGACTTTGACTTTCAAAAATTTCTTCTCGCACTCTTCTTGTCTTTGGTTGACCACGCCGAGCAGATCTTCAATGCTGGACTCAACAGATCCAGATTGAGCACTGGACTGGTTGAACCCCATCTTCTTGAGAGTTTCCTGTTTGGATTCAGGGAGGGAGTTCAGGGCCTCCACCCACAAATCCTTTGGGGCATCTGGTTTCTCAGCTGGCTTTTCCTCGGCCGGTAACTTGGTACTTTCCACAGGCGGCAACTTGGCAGCTGGTGCGGCAGGAGCTGACACAGATTGGGGTTTTGCGGTGTTCCCTTGCGCTGGCTTCGCTGGTGTGGATTTGATCTTCAAAAATTGAATGTATCAGCCATGCCAAAAAAAAAAAAAAAAGGAAAGCTTCTATGGTGGCCTCTCTCTCAATTTGAAGCCTGTATCAATGCCGGTCCAGTATATATATATAGCTCACCTGTTGTCCATTATTGTGCCTGTGGCGGCGAAACCTATCCTTGAGTCGGTCGAACATCTTGTAGGGTTGTGTATATTGATGGGAAAGGAGAGAAGTACCAGGAGGTGCGGTATATACAAAAACAAAGAAGGGAAAAATCTACATAAACCCCACTGAGTGCTGGGGAGCTGAATACACAGGTTTAGGAAATGATATACAAGGGTTCCGTATGTGGACCCACGTTCTCAGCCGTCCACTTCATGACGGAAACTTAGACTTGCGGTGACAGCATAATATATAAACTATAATAGAGGGAAATGATAGGGCTCTTGCGCATGCCAATTTCATGGTGTTTTCCTATAGATAGTATAGCCAATAGAATCTATCTCTAGTAGTTGTAGATTCGCCGCTAACATTACGTAGTGGGTGGATACTCTAGTCGTATATTAAGACGTGATTGGTCAAAACTAAGTATAGAGCCATTTGCTCATAAGTGCATCTATGTTGTAGAAGGAAAGGGCGAAGTCTGCCCCTCAACAAATTTATCTCTCCCTCATTTTCTCATCCGGGACCCGACAAATCCTACGATCAAAATACTAGTTGGAATTGTTTTGTCCAAGGGCCGAGTCCGAAATCGAGGACGATATGGAGGAGCCGCGAAAGCCGAGATCCGGAAAGCTCAAAATTTCTTTTGATTCTTAGTTTGAAAGAATCAAACTTATTACTGTCTAGCTAGTCTAAAGGGTAAGTAACCCTGCCCGGGCTACCATTTCCATCCTGAGGTATCTTGATCCCACCCCTCTTTGCGCCATGCACGCGAGTCCGCGTCGGGGACTAGTTTTCCTTTATACTGGCGAATGGTACGGCGGCGAGTGTCTGCTGGCTCGGAGGATGAAGATAGAAATAACCGGTGTATGAAGCGTTGCAGAGAGGCTAGACGGAAGAAGCGATGGATACATAGCGACGCCCGGGGTAAAGTCTACATATGTATGTAGGTACAGAATGGTGAATTGAAGCTTCACTTTCTGTTAGCTCCCAGAGCAAAATTGTCTTCTCTCCCTTCCCTATGCTTTTTCTAAACTCTCCTTGAATGATTTGCTTCGCCATTTTGTCCATCTCTCCCACTCTAATACCGTTCTACAAAATACACCGGGTACGAGGAGAGAGATCAGCACAATCTCAATGTATTCATCGTCACGATATACTCTTTACAATATATGATTTAAGGGTTCCTGTAGTCAAATTCCGTGCGATTTTCGCACTTCCAGGTGCCATGGTCTAGTGGTATGACGACACATTGTGGTGTACGATTCTGTGTTAGCCCCGGTTCGATTCCGGGTGGCGCCAATTCTTTTTTTTTAGGGGGGTTCTTTCTACTTTTTTCCCCTCTTGATATAGATAGATAAACCAGGCGGCCGGCTATACGGCCCTAGTCTTCTTAGTGTTCTTTTTTGGTAGTCTCCTCAGGTAATCTGTTTAGATATCTGTGTCTCTTCTCAGTTTGTTGGGTAGACAGCAGCAAAGGACCAAAAAGGGCTTAATTTGTGACATTTATTTTCTAATAGCCTTTGCGAGCATATAGAGGAGCCTTGTCGTGTCGATATCTACTTTTGTATATATACTATTGTAGTATGCAACTGAGAGTGAGAAGGCGAAGAAAAAAAGAAAGAAAAAAAAGGAAAAAAGAATGGCGCCACCCGGAATCGAACCGGGGCTAACACAGAATCGTACACCACAATGTGTCGTCATACCACTAGACCATGGCACCAGATGGTATGAAAGTTCTGCAGATTTAAGCTACATTAAGAATAACGCATACGCCTAATTTCATCCACTCATCCACTTAGGTTCATGTAGTTACCTGAGGCTTTCCGGATATGTACGCGGCAGGCTCCCCTGGACCCCTCCACGGCCCGGCCCGCGGGTCCCTGGGTACATACCTTGGTACCTACCTAGGTAGGTATGTACTGGATAACCCAAGCAATCCTGGTTTCTGGATCTGGAAGTATTAGGGCTGGCTTCTACTGTGACAGGCTGAGCTCCGCCACATGTATGGATCTAAAGTGCCATGCTATGTCCAATCCAGAAAAAGGTCATCAAGGGAGACCAAGGAGGCAGTCAGGTGGGGTTTCCGTACTAGGTGGGAACTCTGGAGACCCTTTCGCCGATCAAGGCCTCCAGATTTGGTTCTGCCGATGTTCTATGGTCAGTGTAGCCCTCTGGTTGCTCCTTTGGTCTTCAAGTAACGGCCTTTCTCGCTGGTCTTCTTTTGAGACACAGCGACAGAGACCGAGGCAACTTCGTCATAAGATTATTGGGTATTTAATATATATATATCTTGTTGTGGCAGGCTTCCATGTTTGCTAACTAGCTAGTATACTAGCTAGCCTCACCCAGATAGAGAATTCAACCTTCTTCTTCTCTCTCTCCCTCTGACCTTTTGCTGCCAGATCATATCTGGCTCACAGCAGGATAATAATTCCACATACCATGATATTGGAGCTTCTGCATACATAGATTTATTTGAAAATGATATCTAGGGTCAACCAAGCTTATCTGCAGTTAACTAAAAGACAGTAAGTGAGAAGCAAAAGTGGTTGTTAAGATATAAATGCAGGGTATTTGTCGCCTACCCTGCACATAGTAAGTTTTTTGGCGATACAAGTCAGGATAAGAACATGAAACTAAAAGTGGAAGAAAAATTATTCAACAGGTGCCATGGTCTAGTGGTATGACGACACATTGTGGTGTACGATTCTGTGTTAGCCCCGGTTCGATTCCGGGTGGCGCCATTCTTTTTTGTCTCATCCCCTCCCGCTTTATATATAGCGTAAGTCTTTATTTTCTTTTGGGAATATTTCGATCTTTTTTTTTCAGTACCGTGGATGAACGAGGGTAGTCACGACGACCGTTTTTTTCCACTAGAAAATAGTAATACGCCCAGGTATAAGCTTACATCCCTTTCTAAACCGGAAGCATGGTGATTTTTTTCGCATGAACAGAACAATATATAGGCGGTGAATTGTAGCAATAGTAGAGCGTACCAAGCTAGGTACCTAGGTGACTATACGTAACATATTTCCTCTGCCGGGTGGGGCTTTCCTATCCTAGCTGCCGCCGCTTTTACGAGGGCGCTCAGAGTCAGGCTCACTGAGTAAATTTCAGTACGGGCTCAGACTCAGTGAGCTGCTCAGATAC
>PKQL01000309.1:0-32213 GCA_002916455.1 Penicillium sp. CF05
CACATAGTTAGATCTAAGTCCCTTGTAAGGTCTGTATAGTTATCTATCTCTTTACAGCTTCACACCGAACAAAACTTGGAAATATATTCTTTGTTTTGTTTATTTAGTCTTGTAGAGCCCTTGCTTTCTCCCCAATATCTGAACAATATCTTTTGTTTTATTTTCCCATATTGTAATCTGATCTTTTTTGGCTAGTTAGATTTCTTGGACCCCTACTATTAGCGCTCAATAAGCGAGGCTTTTCTCCCTACAACATACAACGTACATGCATTTACATTTAAATTTGGGCCACCTGAAGAGACCATCACAAATGGATTTGCAAATCCAGTTGGACACGAAGAATCTTTTTCCGAGACTACCCGGCCTTTCGCAAGAGAAATCTATCCGGAGCTTGGACCCCGTCACCCGGAGCACGTCTCCTATCAGAAGTGATAGAGATAAAGTGAAGCGCCCACTAACTCAAGGACTCGACACCACGTTCGGAAGCAAAATGATACATCACAAAGTAATATGTTGACTGCGTGATAGAGCGTAAGCCGCCTGCAAACATTTCCAACAGTGGAAGGCGGCTAGAGTATAGTAGCGTCCCTTCTGAAACAAGATACACCCTGCCCCATGATCAGATCGTAGAAGCGGACACGAGCCACAGATAGTCTTGGTTCTGCACGAAAGCACGCACGCTGCATGCCAAGGGATCTCTGTGGCGGAGACACCGCCATTTTGCCCCTCCATTCACCACTTGTTCGCCGAGAGCGCCTGCCATAAACAATCTTCCTATCCGATAACTTGACTGCAGACCTGTCGGTCAAGCCACCTTGATTGGGGCGACACTGTGATGCAGCTGCTGTGCTCCCGGTGCCACGTTGGCGGAAGAGCAGCGAGCACCGCTGCAGGAAAGCCCCCTCTTGGCAGCCCCGCGCCCAACTCTAGTCCTGGCGGAAAAGCAGGGACCAGGGTGGTTGCGGGCGCAGGACAGACACCGGGCCTCTCCTGCAGCATATCGCGTGGGTGGGTGCAATAGTGGTTGCCATGCTGCTTGGTAGTGTGGGGCAGTAGAGCCAGGTTTATCATTCGAGAATAGAATAGAGAACGATCCCCATGTGGGCAAATGAAGGTCTGGTGGATACGAGCCCGAGTTGGAACCAGATCAAGGCTTACTCCAGCTCTATTTTCGTAATGTGTCGTCCTGGGATCACAATGAGGCCTATCAACCGGTGCGTCATGTTCACTTTGACAGTTGCGCTCTTTGCTTCCGACCACGACTCTTTCTCGTGTGCGGCGGCTTGTACGGCAGATGTGGTGGGCATACGATATTCGAAAGAGTTGGCGAGGATGATATTCCGGTCCTGTCGGGGATTTTTCGTTTAGTACCACTCGCTGTATGCCATTTCAAACCATACAGCACGTAGTTCATAGGTGACTGCTTACCGCATCGGTACACTTGAAAAGCCCGACGAACATCCGAGTATCTGTGGTATGGATACGCAGTGTGCGACCCAACAGCCCTTCCAAGTACTGAACAGACTGATCGTGATCCATTGTGGTTGGTGCGTTGCTCGTGTCAGCAGCGAAAGGACCTCCAAATGTGCGGGGAGTTGAAGTCTGAGGGTAGCCGAGCTGAAAAGGATTCGACGCAGGAGGAAGAACAGTGTCGGATTATTCGGGGGGTTGGCAAAGTTAAGTAATTTCTCTTGCGGTTTGGGATTCCCCTGGCCTTGTGGTTCAATTGAAGGAGGGACGACGTCGGGTGGACAAACAACTTTGTTGATGCCTGAGGCCTCATTAGGCTACTGGCGGCCATAAACAGCCAACGCGAAAATCTACCCTTTTGAAAGAGCTATAGTGTCTAAATAGTGAAGAGACAGTATACTTCGATGCAGCACCAGCTATTGGCCTTACTATATACGTATATTTATATATCTACTAGAGGTTATGTTACCATTCTAGGCAAGCGATCACAATACCTTCGATATAGCTACCTCGAGCCGGATCAAATGATGACGCGCTTACCAAAGCCTGCAAATTAAGTCGGGAGTCACTCGAACATCAAATAAAGCCAGATGTCTAGCTGTGTATATTCATTAAAAGTTAAAGCCCTTTGGCTTTCAAGTATTCCCAGGCTTCCATAGACGCCAAAGACCGAAAACTCTCTCAGTTCCTTTCGACAAAAGAAGAAAAGCAAGGCAATATAATTAGCCAGTAACACCTTGCCCAAATAACCCAATAGGTATCACAAAATAAATGGAAAGGTAATGATAGCCTCTCCTGATATAAACACCAGCGCGAGATGCTGAGTAGCACCCGTGCAACCATTACATCCAGGCCATTCCTCCTGCCCAGTTCTTGGACGCTTGTCCCAACCCATCACTACCGCTTCCGCTATCCATATCCATATCCATGTCCATGTCCACACCAGCACCCATCTGGTTGGATTCGGGACTGTTGCTCTCGCTCGAGCTATCTCCGGAGCTCATTTGATTGAACGCCTGGAGACGCAAGACGTCCTCCTGTACCAAGGCAGTCTCATTGGCACGAGGGGCAAGTGCTTGACGGGACGGTCGGAAAGACGATGATTGTGGGGGTTTTTGTTGGAAGAATCGGTGTAATGTTTGCTGTCGGGGGTCAATAGCTTCTGGTGTTTCGAGGGTCGGCTCTGAGTCCATTGTATCCATATCGGTGGCCTGTGTAGACTCCTGCTGCTTTTGGGCAGAGAAAATCCATCGTAGGGTGTTTTCTGCTAGCTGTCAGCAAGGTTGAACATTGACGCGATCAAGGGAGGGTGCTACAAGGGCGAGGCCAGGCACTTACGGTAAATCACTTGGTCACTGGGACGATCATCTCTGAAGCGTTTTCGCGTCCGACTGTGAAGATGTGTGCTCCCATCGATCATCATGCCCCATTCACTGAGGGCCGGAACTGACGGACTGGTCGGGAGAGCTGTGAACGAAGCTTTCCGCTTAAGGGACATTTTAGGGTTCGGGTGTATAGTAAGATGGATTTTGGTAGGGGGTGCGAAGAGGTAATCGGGTAAAAGGTCTCACAGAGGTGATAGTGACAAGAGAAGATAAGTGTGAGGAATTGGGACGAGGACTGATGCAAACACAATTGGCTCAGCGCGTCATTTCCGGGATTCGCGTTGGATTGAGGCTAAGCCGAAACGGGTAATATAGGTAACAGGTTGGATCGTGACAACTTTCCACAACTGGACTCTGACCTCTACCTAGGTATTTTGTAGGAGAAGCAGACTATTTCTACTCTCCTACTCTCAATTGATATGTCCGAGCTAGAGATATCAATCCCGTTGCTTCGACCACGCGACTATCCCTTACCGCGATCATTCTTGCGGTATACAGCACTACCCTTCTTTAGACATGACATGAGCCACACCTTTATATGCACCTATTCGACCCTTCAGCTTTGTTTGGTTTGTTGTTGCAGGTACATATGCGGCACTTTAAAGGTTTCAGAAGATAATCAGACATCCGTTGGGAATTCCAAGGTTCGTAATACGATATTGACTAAAGTCTTATAGGAGATATGTTTTAGCATAAATCTTTTACGATCTCCCAAGTAGACAAAATCCAATCAATAATATATACCTATGTATAGATATGTGTAGCTCCAATATCTCCCAATATCTTCCCATTGGCGCGCCGGCTCGAGCATTCGGGATCCCCATGCTCCCCCACTTCTCCTCAATTGGAAAGCTTCCGCTTGTAACCACTTTCTCATATTCGACCTTTGACATTAACTCATTTATTCAAGCCCTACTATGCCACCTCGACACGCCTCTCACTCTGGATCATGGTACTCAGATAGTGCCCGCACCCTGACCCGTCAGCTGGATGGCTGGCTGGCGCAGGTGCCAGACACGATGGAGAAGGTCGGCTCGCTGCCAACCCCAGGAGCCAGAGTGATAATCGCACCGTATGCTTGATACCCTTATCATACATATGATAATATCCACGGCCAAGCATACTAATCAACCAGGCATGCGGGGTATTCGTACTCGGGACCCTGCGCAGCCTACGCATACAAGGCACTGGATCTCTCCAAAGCGTGGGCTTACCTGCCGCTTCTTTTACAAAACTCGTCTAACCTCACAAATAGGAAGCGAATCTTTATTTTGGGACCATCACACCATGTCTCACTCGCAACGCTGGCTCTTCCAACGCTAACTTCCTACCGTACCCCTCTATCCGATGAACCCCTCCCACTAGACACCGAGCTGATTACCCAGCTTCTCCAAACCCAGGCAACCAGACCAAATGGGGCAAAGATTACCTTCACAACCATGTCACGCTCGGTCGATGAAGATGAGCACAGCATCGAGATGCACTTGCCTTATATCCACCGCTTGCTCCAGCTCCAATATCCCGATTCTCCAGCCTCTGAATACCCACCTCTAGTCCCAATCATGGTCGGAAATACCTCGGCAGCGACAGAGCAAGCATTCGGCGCCCTCCTAGCCCCCTATCTGGCCGACCCGGCAAACGCTTTTGTGATAAGTTCAGATTTCTGCCACTGGGGCCTCCGATTCCGCTACACATACTATGTTCCACAGACCCCCACACCAGGGCCAGAACTCCCACTATCTGGTGATATACTTCCGCAACCCGGAATGGATGCAAGCAGGGTCGACCAGGTCGTCGAGATGGTCTCGGCTGGTCACTCCTTGCGGCAACGCGCTCGCATCTCAAGCTGTGAACCTGCCATTCACGAGAGTATCTCAGCATTCGACATGGCTACGATGGCTGCCATAACGACGGGATCTGCAAAGTCTTTCCTCGACATTATTGAACGCACGGGTAACACAGTATGCGGGCGCCATCCAATCGGGGTCATCATGGCAGCCCTGGAAGTTGTCACGGCGAGTCGAGCAGTCGAACAGGAAGGACGCTTTTACTTCCTGCGGTACGAGCGTAGCTCGGATGTAGAAGAGATCGATGACAGCTCGGTGAGCTATGTCTCTGCATTTGCCGTGCTTTGAGATTCCACCAGGCCTTAATGGCAGAGATTTAGCTCGGATGACGGGCGTTGTCTCTAGAAACGATCGCTAAAGTAAGGTTGGAATCAATTATTATGGGTATCCGAACTAGTAACTACCTAGCCTTGGCTTGTTCATTATAATATTCAAGATCGCGTGTCCACCAGGAGCCGTGAATGCGATGGACTGTAGCACTCACCTAGATCGCTAGTCTAGACACATGATTATCAAAATCGGGTTTATATTCCCAGCTTCCCCGGATTGCCATAAGGTGACACTCGGTGGAGATCCGTACCCGCCCTGTAGATCCCTTGATCGGCGTAGGTCCACGCAGATGCTAGGAACCTCGAACGGCATATACCTAGGTATCTGCCCCAATGCTTCATTCAAAGTACTATTACTCTGTTACTCTCACAAGCACGAGGAGGTAGCATATCTCGAGAGATGAGCATCTAGCGTGTGACTAGAGCAGGGAACTCGGAGGTTTATTTGTATTCTCTAGTATCAAGTAACAAGATCTTAGATCGATAATAAATGGCCGAGATAAACTATTCTTAAACTATTCTCCAAGTCTTAAGTGGTCTGGATTTGAAATATATTAACGACCCCACCATTGATTGTACTTGGGGAACACCGTGCGGTGCTTTATGAATGGACATGGAGTCTGACTCCTAATCTTTGATATTCAATAAGATGTTTCGAGATGAGATCTATTAAAATACCTCACTAATCTAATCAAGGTATTCTTTGTTATCCCAGGTCAAACGTAGAACACCCGTAAATTAGCCGCTGAGCTGTTGGAGGCGTTCTTCAGCCAATCCGACAGCCCTACAGGCCCTGTAAGTCAGATCATTGTCCCCCTGAGCCCATTCTATTTCAACTAACCAGATCGCAGAAAAAGCATCTCTCGGCTGGTCCCGTCGGAGTCTAAGCGCCCTCGTCTGACATGGCGTGGCAGTCGAAGCAGGAATTCTTTTTTACTTTTGCAGGCACCCACTTTAGGGCTTCATTGTCTAATTGATCTATTGTCCATTAACGCATACAAGGTGTGGATCTGATTATAGAAAATGTGGCATTGTAAAACAAAGCGCCAACAGCATATAAGACCTTTTTTTTAAAAAAACTCATGACTTATGTCCGATCTTTATACGGTCTTTCATTTCATTCCTCTAGTCGCTCATTAAGCTGGATCTTTCATTCCTTTTCATCTTCATAGTCCAACTTCACAGAGTGGAGATATTCCTTGGCTGGTACTAGGATTTCTTCACCGCTTAAAAAAAGCCATGTTCTACCTCTTCGTGGCCTGCCTATTGCCTTTCTTCACCTTCGCTTCCCCGACTCTAGTCGACTTCATTACCACCATGGCGTCTGACGATGAAAACGTAGGAAACAGACTGGTTTTCTGTCATTTTATGGCAAGTTACACATTTATTTTGCCAAAACAACTTCATAAAACACTAACACTTTCTAGATGGGCATCGTCAGCAACCGCGAAAGCGCCTGCGACTATGACGATGACATGAAGCGTGCCAAGGACGCAGGCATCGATGCCTTTGCATTAAATATCGGCACCGACCCTTACACCGACACCCAGCTGTACTATGCCTATGAATCTGCTGCCAGAAATGGCATGAAAGTATTCATCTCCTTCGACTTCCACTGGTGGCAGGCCAGCCAGGGCAGCGAAGTCGGCGCCAAGATCGCGCAGTATGCAAGTCATCCTGCGCAGCTTATGGTCGATGGAAAGGTCTTTGTGTCGTCGTTTACCGGCGACGGTGTTGATGTCGACGAAATCAGATCCTCTGCTGGCAGTGAGATCTTCTTTGCGCCGAATTTCCATCCCGGTCAGGGTGATTTTGATAAGATCGATGGTGCTCTGAACTGGATGGGTTGGGACAGTAATGGGAATAACAGGGCTCCGACTGCTGAGCAGAAGATCACTGTTGCAGATACCGACCAGGCTTATGAAGATGCTCTGCAAGGGAAACCATATATTGCGCGTAAGTAGCTGGAGTTTGTTGGTTGCTTGGGCGTATTTGCTGATTGATGAATAGCTATCTCGCCTTGGTTCTCGACTCATTACGGCCCCGAGGTCTCGTACAGCAAGAACTGGGTGTTCCCTTCCGACCTCCTTTGGTATGACCGGTGGAGAGAGATCCTACGTCTCAGCCCTCGCTTTGTGGAGATCATCACCTGGAATGACTATGGTGAGTCACACTATATCGGTCCGCTGTCGTCACCGCATACAGACGACGGCGCTTCGAAGTGGGCAATGGACATGTAAGTAGAGATACCCCACCCTACCAAATTGACATAAACATCAGCTCACAAGGAAACAGGCCCCACAACGGCTGGCTCGACATGGCAAAGCCCTTCATCGCCGCCTACAAAGCAGGTTCGAGACTGCCCATCAGATTCATCGAGGAAGAAAAGCTGGTTTACTGGTACCGACCCACCCTGAAAAGCGTCGACTGCGACGAAACAGACACAACGATGCAAGGCAGCCCCGACCCCAGCGGTGACTTCTCCTGCGGCCGGCCGGACGGCGCCGACACAATGAAAGACGAGGTGTTTGTCGTTACGATGCTGAAGTTTCCCGCGATGGTGCGGGTGCATTCTGGTGATAATACTGAGACCTTCATCGCGCCTCCGGGGATTTGGTCACACTCGGTGCCGATGGGTGTGGGCGCGCAGAGTTTCAAAGTCATTCGCGGCTTCCGGACGGTTGAAGCTTTGTCTGGCACGAGTTTGAAGGATGTTGTTGACACGTGCGTCTGTGGCATCTATAACTTCAATGCTTATGTGGGCACTCTGCCGGCCGAGGCCTGTGTTGACCAGCTGCAGCCGGCTGGGTTGACTATGTTGTCGGAGGGGTTGCAGGTGACGCCTCAGATTAACGCTCTAGGCTAACACAGGGAATGATGCTATCGCTTGAGGTCTGGAACCTATGTATAGAATACACTGAGTGTATGTTGATCGAATCGTGAGAGCTACTTGTAGAAAACCAATAAATACAACACCTGACCCTGAACGCCCTCGGAAGGCCTGCAGCTTAGATGGAAAAGCCTCACCCGGCAAAGGAAATTCAACGTACGTAGTACTTAAGCATTATAATATGTCTTGGAACTTGAAACAGGAATTATGAATGTTTATAAACCAGTTGCTATTGTTGAATGAATTGGATTTAGAGGAGATAAAGTAGAACTGCGGAGTATACAACAAAACACTTTAAAGAAAGATCTACAACTACCTAGGTAGCCCGTTTTCTTCCGCATTTCCTTATCTCTTTTGGTCTCAGATATAGTATATCAGATACATGTAGCGACATAAATACCTCCCATGTCCCTTTATCTTTACTCTCACCGACTCTTTGCCTAAATTCTTAACTGGGCCACTTAACGCCCGTTCGGATTGACGGGAATTTGTTGTGCCCGATAGGGCCAGCAGCAGGTCTTGTGACACTATTTATGGACATCACTGTCAATGTCAATGTCTCTTTGTTTTTGATTTTCAGGACGAACATAGTTACTATCAACAATGGCCCGTATAAAGGGTGTCTTTTCGTGGGAGGATGTGCTACTCCAGCGGTATCAGAGTAAGTCAATAACTTCATTCTTACTATACTTACTTTCCATTCCTTACATTGAGTATACATATCTAACAGGTCTAAAAAAAAAACAGGCAACAAACCCCCTCCCCTCCCTCACCACCGAACAATCTCATTCTCCTCCCCGCAATCCCAAAGCCAACTCCTCACCCGGCTATCACCGGAGCTCCGGCTAATGATCTGGGGATTCGTCCTAGCAGACCAAAGAATCCATATAATCCAATGCAACAAACGACTCGGACACGTGGTATGTCCGTGTGGGCTCGAGCAAAGAGCAAAAAGGTCTTCACCTTCGCCAAAGCGCCACACACACCAGAACAGCACCTGCGAGATCTGCCATGGAACAGGCATCTCCCAGCCGGCGA
Organism: Penicillium sp. CF05; assembly: GCA_002916455.1. Taxonomy (NCBI): domain Eukaryota; kingdom Fungi; phylum Ascomycota; class Eurotiomycetes; order Eurotiales; family Aspergillaceae; genus Penicillium; species Penicillium sp. CF05. The sequence continues at coordinate 8,960 of PKQL01000309.1, forward strand.
AAGAAGCCGATCTCGCACGCTGGAGTAAAGTTAAGCTACTGGGTCTGGCATTGACTTGTCGACAGATGTATGAAAGATTATCTTTCTCTTACTCCTACCCTACTTCTATACTTATATTGTACTATACATGTACATGTACATCCCCAACCCACCTCTTCTCCTCGCCCAGAAAACGCTACATATCCAACCCGTCCCAAAACTAATAAAAACCAGATACCACGAATCCATCCCCATGCTCTACACCCACCCAACCCTAGAATTCAGTAACCCCTGGAGCCTCCCATATCTCCTCCCAACAATCCGACCCGAACACCGGGACCGTATACGCGCCATCGAGCTACGCTGGTCCTTCCCCGGCCACTGGCTACCGAGCAAGGACTCCGTGCGCGCGGTATACGTGTCCGCCGGACGGACGCAGTGGATAGAGACGTGTCGGGCTGTTTCGCAGCTGCGCTCGCTGCGGTCGTTTGTGCTCGTATTGGAGAGTAATTGGTTCCGTGAGCCTGCTGAGAAATTGGTTGGATTTTTGGAGCCTTTGAGGGGTGTTGTTATTACAGGTCCGAGACGGGGTTGGGGTTATGGGAGGGATTGTGTGGATGTGGATGTGGATGTGGATCTTAATAGGGATGGGGGTCGGTTGAGGGTGAGGGATGTCGGGTGTGACGGATTTAGTTCGGATGAGGACTCTTGTAAGAATCTGGGATCTGAATCTTCGTTTTCTTCTGTTTGCGATTCGTCGACGACTACGTCTGGATCGAGGGGGAGCTGGGAGCTGAGGCTTCAAGGTCAATCTTACTACTTGCATGAACTGGATCGGATAGGGAGGGATCTTCGGTGGAGGGGAATCGACTGCTGGATATCAGCGGTGTGAGAGGTATGCTTCAAGATTGGTGGATGGCGTGATTAAACCTGTTTTATGCAATGATCGTCTGTTGGATGTATGTTGTACTACTTACAACATTCATACAACATACATAGGTCACTCTTGTTTTTGCGCATGTTTCGGCATCACTTCGGAGTATGTTGACACCGTTGCAGATCTACATATCGGGATCGGAGTATCATCGACACATACTCGGGCATCTATTTATTTCTAAACGTTCCAGGTACAATATATATCGTACATATGTAATCTGACTTGATAATATACAATGCTATACTATACTAAGTTGCTATATACGAAATATAATTTCTCATTTTCCCCTCGACTCTCAAGTGAGACCCTGAACCCACCAAGAGGGGTCGGTCTATAAATACACAAAACACGTGTTTTACTTAGTACGCATAGTGCAGAATCGTGATATCAAGTCCGGTTTATCCATTCCAGACAAGCATACTGTATCATTGTACATCTACGTACATTGAACACTGTAATATCCCTTCCAAGGTTAGGGCTAAGATGATGTGTGATGATGTATAATGTCGCCAGGGGCAAAGAAACCTGAACTAGGCTCCACCAGGAGCGCGAGGGAGACCGTGGGGAAGAGTGCGCATCATAATCAAACTAGCCTCGTATTGCATGGGATACACTCGATAATAAAATATTGGTATTGAATGGTGCTAGCCCACTGAACGTAAAAGAAATCGACCCTTGAAAAAGGTGGCCAGGTATATAAGGAAAAAAAAAGATCGAACTGGCGATCCTGCCAGGACATGCAAAAGTAAACATAGAAAAAAATGGCTGCAACCGTGACTCGTGAATGTGTCGTCGGGCATATCCAAAAGATATTAGAGATAAAGACTGGGAAAGGAGACGGAAGATAATCGTTGTCACCATGGGCGCCGTGCAAAACTATAAAGCCAAAACCCCGGTTGTGACCCATATTAAGTGCAAGATGGTCGGGAAAAAAAAATGACTCCGGATGTGGTATCTCAGAGTAAGGAAATGGAAATTATCACGTAGATGTCGTGATTCGGGCGGAGAGAAATTGTATGATCGATGATCAGGGGAACAATTGGTCAACATCGCCAACCATTGTGGACAGACAGGCCCGGGAGCCTGCTCGTCTAATTCTGCGGTCGCACACGCTCGAATCTTTGTCAAGATAGCATGACCGTCTTCTGATACTGACGCCCGAAAGGGATGCCAGCGGCTCGAAGTTATCCAGCGCGACCGCAGTGGCTTTGGTCAATAGTCGGAACCAATGTTACCAAAGGGTCTCTCGAACGTCGCTGCGCCCGGCCAGTGCTCCGATGCGAGAAAGAGGGCGGCGGACCACTGAATATCCAGGTCGCACAATCGTTCGATGAGTGGTGTGGCTGATATGAAATTTCAGAAGCCAAGGGGGTAAGTGATGCCAGATTACCAGCAGTAACTTTACCGTCCTTCACGGGAACGGTCGGGTCCTGAGTGTCCATGGCCTCGTGCGGCAAGCCATTCGGTCGAGGCATCCTGGCGAGCACCTGGGTGTTTCTGGTCCTCGCGGCGACCGGCAAGTCCCTGTGGGAGCATGTTGTTAATCTCTGCTGCCAGAGCAGATGCCATGTAGCAGCGGAGTTCCTTCTCTTCGCGCTCATCCTCCTTGATCAGGCGACGTTGGTCGGTCTTGGACATGTTTTCGCGACGCTTGCGCCGGATCTCGTGAATCGACCACAGAACAACTTCTTCGGGGGCGCGAGTGCGAGGGCTTCCGTGTCGGGAGAAATTGCGAACGTAGCGGCGGGTGACATCGGTCGCACCGTCGATGGAGAAGGCCACACAGTAAGAGATCTTACGTTGCCATCCTTCGGTGTACAGGCGAGGCTGATCCCAGGCGCCCTCGCAAGAATCAACGTGAACCCATCGCCGTTGGTGTTCCGAGTACACTTCGGTCCAGACATAATCCTCGGAATTCCAGACCCAACGGACACGGGCTCCAACTGCGCGGCAGAACATGCTAAAACAGTTGGCCCATTCGCCAACTCTGCCTCGTCGAGATTGCAGTAATTGCCACACATCGGAATACCGCGGGAATCGCTCGTGGGCGGTGCAACTCGTATCGGAACAACGGTATAACTCGACCCGGGTTGCGCCCCGGGCGGTCTCATCGGGGGTCGGAGGGGTCATGCCTTGGGCGATCGTGGGCATTAGGCATTTCGAGCATGGAGGGTTATTAACAAATTGGAAAAATGAACCCTTGAACCATCTGGATGAAGATAGATATGTTAGCAAGGGCGCAATGGGTCTAGACCATCTAGGGATTCCAACATACTTTAACAGTGCTCGGATCACACAATCTTGGTAGCCCCATTCCGGCTTGCCTCCCACACTGGCAGCCTGGGCCTGCATAATTTGGGATTCTTCCTCGGCCTCAGAATACAGGCGATCGAGCGGAATAACACACAAGGCCTCATCCAATAGACCTGGATTTTCGTACTTGGTCGGTGTAACTGATAATCCCTTCAATAAATTATAAAACTTGAGAGAAGCTGCATCCTGGGGAGGGGATGGCATGATAGGAAGACCGCGTAGTGCTGGTGAGGTCGGGGATGGCTTGGGAGAGGGAGCGGCGGCAGGTGTGCCCAACGAGGGAGGTGGTGGCGGAGCTCGTGTAGGCGGCGGAGGGAGTGATGAACTGGACATCGGAGACGGTGATGGTGAGTGAGTACGCGAGCGAGATGGTTCATGAAGTCGGTTAAGTCGTTTGGTGCGCATCAGCTGCTCGAATTCATTGGTTAGGGAGGAGGCGTCGTAGCCGTTTGGGCCAGGCTGGGTAGCCCGTTGTCTGCCGTCCGCCATAGTCGATGAGGAAGTCACGGCAGACTTCCAAGACGAAAGATATTGAGATCCAGGATGACTCGGAATGGGCGAACGATCGAGTTTGGGCGAAGGAGGTCCAATTTGACCCAGGGTCGGGGGGAAAGAGGATGGTAAGAAAGGGATGTCAGAGACGAGTAGTAAAAGAAGGGACTACCTCGCTCGAGTTGACGTAGCACTTGACGATCACTCTCTTATTGGAGAGTCAAGACGAGAAAAAGAAAGAAAGGCCCTTGGATGAGAGAGAGAGGGAGAGAGGACAAGAGTACGGAGTGTACGCAGTATTACGAGCGTCGTCAGCATCTGGCCCCAATCACGGGCCCCGCGGCCAAGCCGCGTGTGCGAAAACCAAAAAAGAGCCAAGAAAAAAGACCCTTTTTCCCCGTAATTTCCGTAATTTGTGTATTTTGGCTCCCGTGAACACGTAACGTCAACATCCAGATTTTCATGGATCGTTGCTAGTTTCTTGGCATATACTTTGGCTTCTATATCCTTTTTTTTTTTTTGTTTTTTTTTTGGTTTTTATACAACATTGTAGACTTACTTTGATATTATTTCGAATTTCCTATATTCAGGATACATATATATGGATGTATATACTGTGAGTTAACCGATATGAGTACTCTACCTAGGCATCCCTAACGTGGATCATCAGGCAGTTATTAATCCTTCCATGGTTATCGTCAATATAATAATCAGGGTTGGGTACAACAGCGAAGATCAAATACCCTTGGAGAGTTCATAAGGCGATGATCAAAGCTCATAGTCGGCTTGTTCCGTTACCTAGACATACTCTCAAAGAGTATATAATCTTGTACATCAGATGTACTGTGTATTCCATACCCCGTACTAAATAAGCTAAAGTCACGACGTCAAGAAAAGAAGGAAAGAGAAAAAAAAAAAAAAAGAAATTTAAAAAAGCGTGTGTTGTAGGGCCAACGCGCGGCCAAGGTACGAAAGCTCGACTGTCCTGTCCGCTTTTCCACTGAAAGGCTGGAGACGCGCAAGCGTCCGTCTTGGCATTTCACCCGATCGGGGGGCCACACTTTCTAAGCCGCTTTGAGGCGGTGCTTCCAGCCCGATGAGGTTTAGACTATGAAGGGGCCCTTCCAAGGCATCTTTCTCTTGGTATGGATGTATGCAACGTGAGATCCTAATTCTTGGTATACTTTATCGTCGATGGGAATGTGAATGTGAGATTCGATCCTGTGTTAAAAATACAACATACATTATAGTGCGGATCATTAGGGCTAGTCCGTACGGAGTACAACACTACAACATAACAACCCGCAGGAACTCGCCCTCCATCGCCAATCAGATCACCCGCAAGAAGACCCTGGAAAATACTCCATAGTGAGGTTCCAATTGTGGAAGCATCTTTTTCCATTTTCAGTCAGGCAACTGTCGATCTACATCGTACCCAATGAGCGGACCTAAATATGAATCAGGGGTTGGGAAAGCTGCTAGACTTGAGTAGGCTATCCAAATATTTGCCTAGCAGGCTCAATGGCATCAACAATCAGTCATGTTCGGGTGCAACTATACGTACATATGTAGAAGATTAGGGTCTAGTTAGGATTACGTTGGCTGTGGTATGCCCAGGTGTCAATGATGCGGACAACCTTCGGATAATGCTATTTTTCTTTTTAGATTCACAAGCTCCCGGGGCCGAGATTCAGCCCTGAAATGTATTACAACATACATCGGATGACTCGGGAAATTACTGACCAGGCGTTCTATCTGGGGAAACCGATCCGTCGTTTCATCTTCTGAGCCGCGTTTGACCCTAGTAATATTCCGAGGCTATGTTGAGTGGCTGTGCGAAGTTGATTGTGATCACATAAGTAGTTGAACAATCCGTATCAAAATTTTATGAGCCTTCTTTTTTTTACTCTGATTTTCCCTATCTGATGCCGAGAAAAGGTGTCCTGATGCTTAGCTCGCATGGCGCGAGCTCCAATTTCACAAAAAACTGGGTCATTTTACGAATACCAGGTATTTTTGCGGTGATCCCTATTATTTTATTAGACCTTTCTTTTTTTTCTTTTTCTTTTTTTTTTTTCCGTCAATGTATGTTATTTTCTCTTCTCGGTAATTGACGGTAATGATAACAGTTAGTACTACCCAGAATCAAGCAAAAGGCGATTCGTACGCAACACGCAAGGCACTCGTACTGGCAATAATCCTTGCCATGGGATTGGTACGCCAATGCCAGAGGCAGAAGTGCAGAACTTCCAAAGCTAAAGCAATTCGGGCTCAATGAACCGAGCGAGCCAATTACCCCCGGACGCCAAGCGCCAAGACCCCCTGTCTCTCCTGACTCTCTTGACTTTTATTGCTTGAATGATATACTGTTGTATTAAACTAAGACACAGGCTATCCAGCCAGACTGTTAACGTATCCTATGAGCTTGGCCCTGCCTTTTCAAGGTGCCAAGGCTATATGCACCATGCTTCATTCCCGTGGATGCATGAGCCCATGCCCAGTCTGCGCATCTGGTTTCCACGCGTCGATGCCCCTTCAATACCGCGTCCCTCCGCATCTCTCGAAAAACTGTCAAACCCTGTGACACAACGATGATAATGGGGTCCTCAAACCGACATCGTGGGCGTGTCGTCCCCAGCCAAGACGAAAGGACACGCACGCGGCATAGGTGGCTCGTCGTGCAGCTGACTTCTTGAGCTTGGCCTTACGTTGACATGCTTCGACGTCTTACTCCGTGCGACCTTTTGTTTAAGGCGAGGGTGATCGCTGACGGATGTACGGCAGAATAGCGTTGGCTAGGGTGGGCCAAAACGTCATGCGCTAGCAAGCTCTTGGGTCTTGGGAGTTCTTCTCGTCTCACCAGCCGATTCGCTGGGTATGATGGCTCAGGTCGTCAAATTGCCCATTCGGGCCTAAATTGTCAGGACGTGCTCAAATATCCACGCATCTTGCCATGAACCGTTGAACTAATGGGGAACAGATGACCTAGATAAACTGCTTGCAAGAAGGTACTCTGGGAAATAACTAACTTAGGTCTATATCACGTTTCCTTGACATTAATAGTCTCTGTGCTGATTGTTTTTGTATATTTGGCATATTCCTTATCTAAAGAGTAGGGCTGACTTTACTTTGATGACATCGGGAGATGTAGATAGCCCTGTTTTGATATATAGCCAGACTCATTCTATAGATTGGAATAAATACCAATATATGGCCTTACTTGAGCTACAAAAGACTGTTTCGATAACACATGTTGTATATCAAATATTTCGACCACTAAAAGGAGGTTGATGATATGCAGTTTGGCGTAGTTAAACACCAGCCTCGAATCAACATCTACTGGCAGCTCACTTGTAGCCAATTTAAACAGTCATGAACTATCAAATATCGAAATTGAACAAGATCGGGAAGACCCCGCAATCAGAGGTTTTGACAAGCACAGCAACATATCTACTAGATATATCCTGCGTACATAACCAACTCTTTATATTATGTCCCCTTTTCACTTATTTAAGAAAGCAACCCGAAGAAGTATAGAGAACCCAGTACAATATATAGCAGAGCGGGATACATATGGCAGCTGCAGTGGGCTGGACGTCCCTTCCTCTTCAACTGTCCAAGCCCCTCCTCAGCGTTTAACTACTGATGATTTACATGCACTACGAATTGAACCCCTCGGTGATTTACCAGATAGATACTTCATCGGGTTACGATTTAAGTCCAATGACGGTCTTCATCGCATCTTTGTGAGTTCGTTCCTCGCCTACAAGACTCCACAAATCTGACATGGTGTATACCAGGTTCCTCCCATATACCATCGATTTCCAAGTGACGGAGCCCAAGCATGGACAGCACGGGTCCTTGCCCAGCCATGCAAATGTCGATGGTCCTGGGCCTATCCTTGAGCGCCTGTCGGATACCTACCATCCAATTCGTCCCATGAGCTGTCTCCCATTAACACCGGGAGCCACCACAGAAGACGAGACGGTCTTCAAAGGATATACTTCGCGATCAGCGGATGAGATTCCGATTGCCAATGATCGATTGTGGCACGGCCCCAGCGAGCCCCGTGCCATTCCTTGGGGACATAGTCGGAGGTTTAATCAGCCCCGTTCCAAGGCAACAGATCCTCCAACGCCGTCCATTTCGAGCAGTCGAGGTCCAACTCAGGGCCCGAGAAGGGAATTATCTTTGGATGGATCACAGGATCGATGGGGCATGAAATACTGCAGTAGCGCACGAGTCTCACTCTCCAATGCTGACTGGGTCGTCAAGGCTGCCGAGCAAGGCCACGGAGGTCTACAAAATGCCATACACGCTGCTGAAAAGTCGAGCTTGCTCAAGGACAAGATTTGGGTGGGGACTCTAGGCATGCCTACGGACTCATTGACAGACTCTACCAGGACAGACATCGCCGAGACCCTTCAGGATGTGTATGATTCGTTGACTGTGTTTGTGAGTGACAACGAGTTTGAGGGCCATTACACCCATTTCTGTCGCGCGGTACTCTGGCCAGCCCTCCATTATCAAATGCAAGAAAGCCCTCGGCATACTGAGTACGACGGTTACTCCTGGGTCCGATACCTCAAGCTCAACAAGGCATTTGCAGAAGCAATCGTCAAGTACTGGAAGCCCGGTGATCGAATATGGGTTCATGACTATCACCTTCTAGTTCTTCCTGGTCTTTTGAGGGAAAGTCTACCACAGGCTGAGATTGGATTTTTCTTGCATACTCCGTTTCCTTCCTCCGAAATATTTCGCTGTTTGACTCCACGCGAAGAACTGTTGGATGGGCTTCTGGGCGCCGACCTGATTGGATTTCAGACAGACGAATACTGCAATCACTTTCTTCACTCCTGCAGCCGGTTGAGGAGGCTGGAGGTCTCTGCCAACCAAGTTCACCTCAACCATCGGTACGTTAGTGTTGTGAATTCTCCATTGGGGATTGACCCTTCGTCACTTTATACATTACGCCAATCCACCGAGGTCAAGGGCTGGATACACAGTATCAGCCATAGGTACAAAGGGCAGCATCTCATTGTAGCGCGGGACCGATTTGATGCACCTGGAGGGATTAAGCAGAAACTTTTGGCATATGAGCTGTTTCTCAACAGCTATCCAGCATGGAGAGAGCAAGTAGGTCGATGAACTTATCTTATTGCATGTGACGACTACTAATTTGTTTTGTATAGGTGGTTCTGGTCCAAGTAATGTCATCTGCATCTGAGAATCCCGAGCTGGAGGCACAGATCTCAAAAATCGCAATGAGGATCAATGCATCATATTCAACCATCACCCACCAGCCCTTGGTACTGGTCCAGCAAGACATCAGCCACTTCCAATTCATCGCCCTCTTAAGTGTTGCACATATATTCATGGCCACCAATCTGCGTGAGGGAATGAACCTGTCCAGCCATGATTTTATCCACTGCCAAGATGGACAGCTTAGCTCCCACCAACATGGATCCTTGATTCTTAGTGAGTTCGTGGGCAGTGCCTCTATCTTTCCTGGCCATAAGCTTCTCGTCAACCCGTGGAACTACAGACAATGTGCCGATGCGATCAAGTCCGCACTCGAGATGTCGCCGGCGGAGCGGAAACTCAACTGGGATTTCCTGCTCGATTGCAAATCTCCCTACACTGCTCTCAAATGGCACACGGGGCTACAAGACGCTCTCACAAAAGCCCACGAAATACAACAAATACGTCAGACAACCCACCTCTCTCCGCTTTCACCTACTGACTTGGGAAAGTCATACCTCGCCGCCAGAGCAAGGATGTTCTTTTTGGAAGACAGCGCAATCTTCGGTCCAGCTTTCGGCATAGAAGGGTCTTTCCTCTCACCTAAAGCCTGCGAAACTCTACGAACACTCATAAACGACCCCAAGAATACCATATACATAACCAGCAACCGAAGCACCGAGCAGCTCCAAGAAGCGCTCGGAAAACTCCCCTGCGAGCTCGGTTTCATCGCCGAGAATGGATGTTTCCTACAAGAACCCGGATCAGATTCATGGGTTCCATTCGTGCCCGAAAGCGCCTTGAAATGGCGTTCTGGTATCAAAAGGATGATGGAGTATTCCCGCGAGCGAACAGAAGGGAGCCGAATCAAGGAACGCCGCTGCTCCATAACGTTTCACTACGACGGCACGCTCGACCGCGAAGGAGCCGCTCGCCAGGCCTCCGAGCTAGTAGATCAAATCAACGGTGCCCGCGGGCGTGCAGATTTCCACGTCGTCCGCGAGGGAGCATCTGTGAAGGTAGAACCGCCGAACGCTGCACTTGGAAATGGGAGAGCCGCCACCTATATCCTAGACCATCTTCCCAACATCAAATACCCCCAGTTTCTGTTTGCAGCTGGTGGTTCTCGAAGTGGCGAGGCGCTGTTTCGTTGGGCAAATGAGTTGGCTGTTGCTCCGGTTGCTTCTTGGTTTGATAAGTCTGAGCTCGGGAAAACGCTCCATGTCACTACCGTGACAACTAGCACTCATGCTACAGAGGCGAGGTCGGTGTTGCCATCTGATTGCTCGCTTTTGGATGTTTTGGGTGAACTGTCGAGTTTCACGTCCAATGGGGAGAAGGCTGAATGACTTACTCACACCCAGGTTTGTTGTGGTTGGCTACTATTCTTACTATCATACGGGCTGTTGTCACTCACGTATGATGGAAAACGGGATCACGAAGGGATATGACTTTGGGTTAGTTTTGTTTGATGTGGAAGGGAGCGAGGGACAGCCAGACATGCAGTATATCTTTCAATAGCGCAATGACTGATACATCTTAAGCAGACTTATTTTTGGTATTGCCCTAGATTCTTTAGAGTGGCTTTTATATTCCGAGAGCGTTACAAATGACCTCCCCAATCGTCTACTTAAAAGGTAAAGATAATACATTTTCATTTTTTATTCTCATGCCACGATTCATGCAAAGATCAAGGGGATCAGCAAACATGAGCAAGAAGATAGATTGGCTCCCACAACTCCATAAACCATAAACCCGATTGTTGAAAAAGATCAAAAACAAAGATGGTGCAAATACAGAACATAAGATACGAAGAGGATATAGCATGAGCAATGATAGCAATGATTAGAAAGAAAAACATGAATCATAAGAATCGACAGCTAGCAAAGCAAGTTGGTCATTTCATACCTTGCAGGTGCATACAGAGGCCGAGAGAGGAGTCAAGACGCCGAAAAGTCCACATAATCTCAACTTAGGACTTGTTGTCCTTCGATGAGGCACCATCAGTAGGCGCAGAGATAAGAGTAGGCGCCACACGGCGTCTCTTCGGCGGCTGCTGCGATGCACTATTTGGATCTTCCTTGCCCTCGTCTCTTTCAGACTCACTTGCAGGCCTTACATCGCGCTTGCCCAGCACACTAGCACCGGTCGTGGTGGACCCGTTCTGCGGAGCGCCTGAGATAGGCGTTTGTGGTGGGGTTGTCAGCGGAAGTGTCGGTGGCTGCGCAGAATGTGTTGCTGTCACCGAGGGGACAGTTCCGAGCGTGGGAGTAGGGTTATTCACTACTCCTGCAGGGGTTGGCTGCGTGGAAGGCTGTGTCGCGACTGAACAGGCGGAATTTGACCGCGCTGGGCTAGCTGGTGGTACGGGACCTGTGCTATTTGAGGACGTATGGCTCGTCTTGACTGGGCATGGCACATGTGGAGACGCCGAGTGCGTTGGTGTCAGGAGAGGTGTGACATTCGTCGCGGGGGTGCTTGGATTTGCGGTATTGTGGGCCACAGAGGTTGCTCCTGTGTAGGGTTGGCCCAGCTCTCCAGGTGCGAACGAGAGTGTAGAGCAGAAGCCATCAGAGGAACTCATGATCAATGTTAACCCATCGGCGGACCTGCTGTGCGTTAGAAAGCAGTACGTGGGGTCCATAAATTGAAACAGTACTTACCAGGTCAAGTCAGTAAAAGTAGCAAAATGCAAATTGCTGACAATGCATAGCGGGGTTTGTTGTTGTGTGTCATATACCAAAACAGCATCTTGAGTGGCAACAGCATATACAATGCGATAAGGAAGTGCAAAGACGGGTGCTGAGCTCTGGCTTGCTTCACTGCTGCCGTCCTCGGCAGGTTTTGTGGATGGCTGAAGCTTTGATGGCTCGGCCGTCGTTGATGATGGAGGGACCATGTGGGGTTGGCTGGTGAAAGATGGATTTTCCGATACCACAGGGTCTGGAAGAGATGAAAACGTCTCCTCGCCTGAAGAAGTATCGAGAGTAATGTTTTTCGCAGGCTGGGTGCCTTGCTTCAACGTGTAAAAGACGGGAGAGCATTTGACAGCTACAGAGGGCTTCTTGTGTCCTGGAAGGTGAGAGACCGGGGGTTTGTTGAAACCAGCCCGTGTGTAGACGTAAACAGTGTTGATAATCTCGTCTGTCGTCTTTGTAGAATCCGTAGCTGATACGTGACTGGTTTTGAATTGACCAGCTGGTGTGAACAGCAGACTTCCGTCAGGAGCAAAAGTTAGTCGCCTGAAGAAAGAAGTAAACGTCTCGTTGGCATAGATGCTGGCGTTCTTGACACCCAGCCCACCGAAACTTGGGGAGGAGACCTCCAATGGCTTGACGGCGGGCAACGGGAGGGACGGAGCCGGAGATGCAGATCGCCGGATCGAAGGAGACGAGCCGAACGAAGAACGCCGGCTGTGTGAGACTGGAGGAGGATCCATGGGGAGATTTGAAGCCATTGGGGTCCCTGGAGTCGAGGGAGCAGGCGAGGCAATAGCAATGGAATTTCCAGTGCTTTGTTGAGACCGGCTAGGCACATCTGGAGGCGCAGGACTCCCGGATGCGATACGTTTGGCAGGGAGATCCATCTTGAGCACCTTCCCGTGTGGTGTCAATGTAAATTGTCCATCCTTGGTCTTCAGAGTATAAATATGAACGGATCGGTCGGACGATTGAGTCGCGACAAACTCGTTGAGCGGGTCCCATGCTACACCTTGAACATAGTGAGAATGCTCGGCAATCTGTCGTACCATTTGCCCTGTAGAGTTCGGTCAGCTTATCGAGTTATGTGAAGATTGCTTGAGGGTAACTAACCAGTTTGGGCATTGTAAATCCGAGCGATGTTGTCCATGCTGCCTGTAATGATAAACACACCATCAGGAGACCAGGCCAGGTCGTAGATCTCGGCGCCGGACGAGCGACACATGTGCTTCACTCGCCAGGTCTCTTTATCGTCCGAGCGATCTTCACCCAGTCCAGCTTGTGTCTGTATCTCCGATGGTACCCAGAGTAGGACATTCCCATCGTCTCCGGCAGATGCCAGCATCTCACCTACATCCGTCAGGCTTGCAGTCATATGCTGTCCTGCGGAAGAACATACCTTTCGGGCTAAAGCGGACCACATTGACGGCTTGTGTGTGCTTGATCAGAGTACTCAGATAAGTGACTTTTCTTTCCTCCCCAGTAGACTCGACTTTCCAGAGCTGTAGAACATGTCAGATCAAGGTATGCGAAGGACGGCGGAGGACGGGTTCATACTCGGACGTTGTTATCACTAAAAAGGAAACAGGTCAGTAAAATCGCTCAACACCCTGGGAGGGCAGACAGAACCTACTTTCCAGCAGTAGCTAACCGGCCCTTGCCATTGGGATCGAAATGCACCGAGTAGATAGGGGCATTGTCATTATGCCATGAGATGAGCAACGGGGTGGCCTTCATGGCGAACGCCGCAGCTCAGCTTGTTGAGCGCCACCGGTTTCGAGTAGGGAAATATGGCCTGGAGAGAGAATAGAGACTTTCCGAGTCCAATGATCCAGGTATCTGTTTCTGCCAGGTGATATCTGGGGTGGTTTGGATTGAAGAGGATTCAGTTACTCCCGGACTGAAAATATGGGGAAATGTAATTTCAAATAGGAAAGATAAAAAGATGCGACAGTTGGGAGAGTTTGAGTAAGGGAAAAGAGAGAGTCGTGATTCTCCGATGATGCTTCGAGTTGTTTGCGAGGGAGAACGCGACCGACGATTAGATAGGCTGGGGGGAGGGCTTTTATTGACATTCTTGGTTATATTTTGTATATTTCTATATTTCTGTATATATATATAATATATATAGCATTCTATAACTATTAGATTATATTATATTACTGGCTTGTTTATAGTAGAGATGTTCTTATGATTTCAACCTCCGAGGTCATAGTACTCATTTCCAGCCCAACATAGAGAACCAGATATTAAGAAAAGGAACGGAAAGACAGATGGAGGCAGCTAAAAAAGACCAAAATGATAAAAGACTACACTCAAGTGTGAATATTACTCTCTATGGAATACTATGGCAGAAGAGCTATACAAATGTAACTTAAAGAAACCCCAACGCCTCTCCAGTCGCCATTCAAAACAAAATAGTACATATGTAAATACAAGAATACAGATTCCCCTACGATAGCCACTTGCCGATAGTCTCTCCAAACCAGCTTACAGCTTTTTCCTGTCGCTTCTGTCGAGCATCGTCATGAGTCTGCATGAAGGGCGCAGCCTCCTGCGCATACATCTTGTGCTGTTCCCGCTGCGCATGGTGTGCGCGAATCTCCAACTCTCGCTCATGTGGTGTGAGCTTCTGTAAGGGCTTCGACGGTTTGAGCTCTTCCGGGATTGCCTCCCCTCCAGGAATCTCCAGGCCAATTTCCGAGGTTTTTGATGGCTTCTCTGGGTTGAAAAGCGATGCGAGAGGCGGTGGTTCAGTTCCAGCGGCCTTTGCCTCCTCAACTCGCTTCTCGTAGTCTAGCATCTGGTGGTAGAGTTTGTCGGCATGCATCTGAATTCGCTCCTCTTTTTCAGCGTCGTATTCGAAGCTGGATGCGTAACCGAGAGCTTGGAGGAATTTCTGTTTGTCGGAAAAGAATTAGAATTGACAAGATCGAGAAAGCCATACATTGTGGCAGCAACTCACAGTCTGGGTCATAAAGCATCGCGAAAAGGTGCCATTCTCCGCCGAGCACATGGTCAGCCGAGCTTCAATTTGCTTGCGCCAATTGCCGGTCTTAAAACAGTATGTCAAGGCTTCATGCTCCAAGGCACAGTTCTCCATTGCTGCTCGCTGCACCGTGTCCCCGCGCTCCTTGTACTTTTCAATCACTCGTGACGCCCCGCGGACTCCAGATTGTTCGTCAAGCTCCATCGGCGGCTTGTAGGTTTTCCATAGATCCGCATAACGGCCATCTGGGTAGAGTGATGCTGCTGGGACTTTCGGTTTCGAGGGATCAGATGGTTCAGGCGATTGTGCGGGCGTCGAGGGCGTTGAGGGCTTCACATTGGGTCCAGGCACATATTTGTCGGGCTTCTCCTGTTCGAGATAGTCACGAAGCCCCGGATCGAGCTTTTGGACCGTATCATTTTTGTCACCCCAGAACCAACCCATTTGGAAATACTAGTTCGAGAATAAACCAGGAATGTGCAACAGCTGGAGTGTTGAAAGTTGAGAGCGCGGAGAAATCGGCACAAAAATGGATCGGCTCCGATCATCTTGGCTCCGACCGCTCGTCTCTACTCAACCATCAACACGACGCGTCATTTTCGACGCCGTTCCTCCAAAATGGAACCCTGTATGTGCTGTGTCTTTATGTGTCTTTATGTGTGTGTGAAATTGCTAACAATTGACAGCGCGAGAGGAGCGGCAGCAGATGCGGCAGCGTGGAGCTGGGTACGCGCCTTGCCTATACCCCGCGGAACCATAACATAGAAACTAACGTTGCTGGTACAGGACGCGCAAAGCAAAAGAAATTGATTTTGGGTTCTCATTTGGTAGTCCAACGCTTGGATTATCTGCGCCCGCACCACTTGCGACTGTCCCTGAAGCGCAGAATCCACCGCGAACACAGACCGCGCCGAATACAACACCACGATCGTTAAAGGTACCACAACCAGAATCACAAGCGCGGGGCACTGAGCGCACACCGGGAAGTGCGCGCAACAAGCTTCCAGAAAGGCCCTCGGCATATGAAGTACCTTCTTCCGACGATAGAGCTGGACAAACGCGAAGCAACAAGAGGAGAAAGATCAGTATGTTATGGACCGGGCTGGAGTTGTACGCTAGAAATGTGTGCTAATGCTTCTTCAGGTCCTCCTGATGTAACAGAGGATACTCCTTCTCGTCGGAATGGTGGGCGACCTGAGAATGGCGATGCACACCCCGTTGAGCATAGTGCGGGTAGCACAGAGTCTCAAGCAAGCCTCACCCAGGCACCTCCAAATACAGATGCACCTCCTCTATCAGAAATAATGAACAATGAATCCTCACAGCCTCTCATCTCACCAATTCCGGAAACCTCAGTCCAAGATCAACAACCGATAGAAGAGGAGACCCACGGCGTGGAACCAACAACATCAGCCGCTGAAGAGCCACTAGCCCAAGGCACATCTCTAGTGCCTGTCCGTACGGTGCCTCCGGTAGACGAAGAATCACAGTCACCACTTTCATCACCTGAAGCTCAAGCTGGGGTCAAACAGCCTGAAAACACAGAGCAACTACGCGAGAAACGACATAACACTCGGTCACCACCACGGCCTGAAGAGCGAATCCAGATAAACAAGAACACAGAAACCGCTTCTCCAGTTCAGACAGGTATATCTGCCACAAAAGCCTTATCACCACGTGGTACCTCCGCCGAGGAGGCTCTTGAAGCTAACCATGCGCCGACTACTGATGATGTCGATATGACTGAGCATGTTCCACCATCCAAAGATGATGCACCAGAGCAAGACAACCGGACGTCTCAAGGGCCTTCTACGAAGACGAAAAAACCTCGCGGTCGCCCGCGACATCAACCTACCACAAACACCACTCCTGAACTGAATGTAGAAGCCGCTGTACAGGGACCTGCAACCGAGGCGCAAGATGAGCCCGCGGCAGCCCAAGTTGAGGAAACCCCAAAGACCAAACGGCCTCGTGGGAGACCCTCGCTTAACAAGAAGACCATTGAAGCTATCGAGACTGAGCATATTTCACCCGAAGCTACACCAGATGTCGCGGAGTCCCTTTCAAGGCCACGCCGGGGTCGCAAGCCAACGTCACCAAAGGATGACCAGCCGGAAACTGTGGTGGAATCTGCAGTGCCCAAGCCACGTGGCAGACCCGGGAAGAAAGCGAAACACGCAGTGGAGCCTGAACCCGAGCCTGAGCCTGTGGCAGCAGACCAAGCAGAACAAAAGACAGAATCTGCACTGTCCAAGCCGCAGCGTAGCAAATCTGGGAAGAAAGCGAAACGTGCAGCCGAAACTGGACCGGAGCCCGAGCCTGAACCAGAGGCAGAATCTGTGGTACCTAAGCCACGTGGCAGACCCGGGAAAAAGAATAAACATGCAGCCGAACCTGAGCCCGAGCCCGAGCCGGAAGATCAACCAGAACCCGAAGTAGAATCTGCAGTATCCAAGCCCCAGCGTGGCAGGCCCGGAAAGAAGGCCAATCGTGCAATTGAGCCTGAACCCGAGCCTGAGCCTGTCGCAGAAGAGCAGCCCCAGCCTGAAGCGGAATCTGCAGCACCCAAGGCACAGCGCGGCAGACCTGGCAAGAAGTCTAAGCGCGCAGTGGCTCCCGAGCCTGAATCCGAGCCTGAACCCGAGACAGAATACCAACCCGAGCCTGAGACTACACAAGAACAGCCTCGTCGCAAGACTCGAGAGCCTCGCGGAGAAACAGTGCCGGTCACCGTTTACCGTCTCGCGAATGTCAATTCTCTAGGTGGCACAGCATCTATGGCCGATGGGTCTGGCGACGAAGAAGAATCCGCCGATGAACTCACCACGCACCAGAGGGCCAAGATACCCAACCGGGGCGGTGTCAACCCGGCCGATGTATTGAGTCAGATCTGCCGGGAAACTCTGGAGAAGACACTCAATACACTCAAGGATGGGATAGCGAACGAGGCGAATGCTACGCGACGTGCGGAGTGGTCCCGCAAGAGAAAAGCCGTTGAAGTATTCGGCTCGGAGCTAGAGAGCCGGCTCATGGATCTAAGCGGGATACTCGATAGCAATTTTGTGCTTGGCGTGCAATTGAAGAAGGCCAAGCGGGAGATGATGGATTTACGGAATCATCTATACCGGGTCCGTCGAGAACGCGAGAACATAGCTTTGCAGATGGATGCAGTGCGCAGCAGACATATTGAAGGGGAGAAGGCCAAATCGGTGAGGTCTTTCCATATTATCCCTGGCGAAAACATCACTAACAATAGTCCCTAGTCACGATCTGCGATCAGTAATTCCCTCCACAGCCTTGAATTGGCCCTCTACCGTAACAAGCAACGGTCTGCTTCTGCGGGTTCTTCTACAGATCTTGAATATATGCTTCGCACTGTTGCCGACGTGAGTTCCCGAGCCCCTGGAGCACAAGGCGGTCTCTTGAACCAAATCCGGGCGTTCAATGCACAGCTCGAAGCTACTGTTGGTCGCCTGGAGCTATGATGTCTCCCTTTTTTTTTTTTTTGGTTCTGCATTCTTCTACAATTCGTTATGATACCAGGAACAGTGTGCGATGATTATTATAGTCTATGGCTGGGCCAGAAGATGGCGTTTGGCGATGTTTTCACCTGTACAAGTCCCATGCTTAAGTACATAGGTAGCTCATGTTATTTTCAGCTACTATTAAATGTCAAAGAAACGAATCTCCAATGTATGAGTTTTCTACACATCACCTTAGAAGTGGCCAATAGACCTTCCAAGGTTCCAATACGTCTATACAAATTTTGTATTATTAATTCCCCCGAGCAGGGCCGGAGTGGGCCAACTGGCAGCAAATCAGAATCGCCACTCAATCGTCTCGGCGACTAAAGACATTTGCAAGACTCGGTCCCATACGGAGTACTCTAAAGGCATGATAATCTCGGGAAATCGTCTTAACTCCGCTGCTTGTTAATCCAAGTGGAGCACCTTCGAAATTTCTATGATGCAGATACAATATATAAAAGCCATGGCCGCTCACTCCAAATGTATTATAAAATCCCCTTGAACCAATTGAACCCATTCAAATAAATATAATAAAAATCCAAAATGACCAAACTCTTCACCCCACTCCGCGTCGGCCGCGTCGAGCTCTCCAACCGCATCGCCATGGCCCCAATGACCCGCTTCCGCGCCGACGACGACCACATCCCCCTCCCCTTCGTGAAAGACTACTACGCCCAGCGCGCCTCCGTCCCCGGCACGCTCCTAATAACCGAAGCAACCTTCATCTCCGCCCGCGCCGGCGGATACCCCAACGTACCGGGCATCTACAACGACGCCCAGATCGCCGCCTGGAAAGAAATAACCGATGCCGTGCACGCCAAGGGCAGCTATATCTACCTGCAGCTGTGGGCGCTAGGCCGAGTCGCCAGCCCCGATCTCCTGCAAGCCTCCGGCTTCGATGTCATCTCTAGCAGTGCGACGCCGGCAAGCGCAGACGCACCTGTACCGCGCGCGCTATCCGAGACCGAGATCCACGAGTGGATCGCGGACTATGCGCAGGCGGCGCGGAACGCCGTTGCGGCGGGCTTTGATGGCGTCGAGATCCACGCTGCTAATGGGTATTTGATTGATCAGTTTACGCAGGATACGTGCAATACGCGCGATGATGCGTGGGGTGGTAGTGTTGAGGGACGGGCGAAGTTCGCGCTTGAGGTTTCGCGCGCTGTTGTTGACGCTGTTGGGGCTGATCGTACGGGTATTCGGTTCAGTCCGTGGAGTACGTTCCAGGGGATGCGGATGAACGATCCGAAGCCGCAGTTTGAGTATCTGGCGAAGCGGACGGCGGAGATGGGACTTGCGTATGCGCATGTGGTTGAGTCGAGAATTGCGGGGAATGCTGAGGTTGAGGCTGATGATGACTTGGATTTCTTCTTGAAGGCTTATGGGAAGGCTTCGCCGGTCATTATTGCTGGTGGGTATGTGGCTGATTCGGCGGTTCAGGCGGCTGATGTTAAGTACGCGGAGTATGATGCTATTGTTGGTATTGGGCGGCCGTTTATCTCGAACCCGGATTTGCCTTTCCGTGTTCAGAAGGGTATTCCGTTCGTGCCTTATGATCGGAATACTTTCTATGTTCCCAAGGATCCCAAGGGATACATTGACTATGCGTTCAGTGCTGAGTTCCAGAAGTCTATTGAGGCTGCGGCTTGATTTGGGGTTGGGTTTGGATGTCATGATTGCTTAGCGATGTTTGTGTAGACCATTGGATGTATATAGAGATATACATGATTAGAACAGCCCTGGAATATAGGATATATATATAATTGGCGCCTAATCATCCTCATAAATTCACTTCAGGCTGTGCCGGTGACAAGTTACCAGATCCCCATTCAATTCTTTAGTGTTGCTTTATATCGCGTAGTATGAGTTCTCTGGTCAGAAGTAATCTTTTCCTCGTTCCATTTCTCAAGTGCTGCAAGAGCCATTCCTTACATGTAAGTTCTTAAGGGCTAAACGCGAAAGCCGCGCTACCTACGGGTCTGCTCCCTGCTCAAGCAGAGTGCCACTGAGTAATCAATGAATACCCAATGAGGATCTATCACTCCCCACATGACGTTCGAAACTTGAGCATGGTACTGACCCTGCTCATCTCAGATTCAAAAGCGGGGAAACTCCGGGGGATGCATATGCATCTCCAAGAACTCGGTAGTTGTGATAAACCGAAAAAAGGGAACCCCCCCACAATACACAGATCCCGTTTTACCAAAACGTGGGTTCCGACTTGGCGAAAGAAAAAAAAAAGTTCCGCTCCGCCGAACCGAAAATACACAGCCGAGGGTAGAAAGAGTAGTAGAGTTAACCGTGGATTCTATGGATTCTATGGGGTATATGGGGTATACGGGGTATTGGGGTATTGAATTTTGGGATCAGATGAGCAGAATGTGGAGAGAGCCAATTCGCCAAGTTTAATAATCGCTAAAATCGTACATACGCACAATGTTCCAAGACTCACTATGTTCCAAGACTTCGTATCCCGCGCTATATATATATATATATATATATATATATATATTGTAAGATCGCATGACGCATGACGCATGCTCGTTAGGTATACGATCGACCAGGGCTGAGAAAGCTATCCCCGCACTATATCGCCATATTAAGCAGGGAGCAACGCCAAGTTCCCAGGACATCCGGGGGAAGGGAGCCGATCTGGTAATTGGCACCTCCATGTGGCCAGCAATTATTGATCCGTCAATACAATATATAGGTATGAAGTATGTCTGTATGGTGCCACCTTTGATAGAGCAGAGTTTGCGCTCGGTTCAGGTCTGGATCGCAAAAAATGGATCAAAAGAAAATTGATTCAACGGCAATTCCTTGTTCTGTTGCTTTTTCATGTCCTATGCATGTCTCGTAAATAATAAAAAAAAAACAGGCTAAATTGGATGGAAATAAGAATAAACTCCGGAGTATAAAACTCTTTTAGGGTTTAAAGGTCTAAAAGGAAGTTAAAAAGGCCACATGGCCCGAGAGGATTAGATCGTCACCTCAAGACACTCTGTGGTATGTTTATTATTGCTACTTGGCGGACGCCACCAATCCAAGCTATTGCTCGGGTATTTTCAGTACAATATTGTACAGACTGGGGAGCATCCTTGTCCATAGTAGTTTGAGAGCTACGAGAGCTTAGACGGATGATTGTCCACTTATGTATTGCAATATATATATGTGGACCTATTATTGCTGCACAACTGTGTATGGTGTAATCCGTACGGAGACATACCGTCCTAAAGGGATCTTGCATAATAGCATTTCCGAGGTCTGGAGGACAAAGAACCATGTCACAGTTTCTGACAAGGCTACCTTGTTGCCACGACATCAAGGCTAAATTATATACGAAGTACGGAGTACAGGTACATTAGTCCAAATTCAAACGGAATCTCTGCCCCGGCCCGAATCTCAAGCCAGTACGGAACCTCCGTCCAAAGTAGGCATAAATGATTGGAACAGAGACGTCCACAGACATCCAGGGTTCCACCATGTCTGCCGTTAGCGTTAGTTGAAAATCCTATCGCAGAGCCACCTGTGGAGACGAAGCTTGACACGCTTGCATCTCTCCGGAGTAGTTTCTCGCACATCACCCGGTTACGAGAGAAAAATAAAGAAAAGAGAAACCAAGTCCGGGCTTCATGCGCCGATCCAGGTTCCCCCCCGGACTGATGGCCCATTTGAGAGAACGGAGAGAACACGGCAAGACAGGTTAAACTGTTTCGCGGCAGTATGCCATTTTACCCTCTTTTTTTTTGCAGATCAGTCTGGATATGACATTTCGTTCCCGTTTCCCCGAGACCTGAAACGCAAATGGCATAAACTTGGAGCTAAACGGCCTCCACGCGGTTGTCTAGTACGCCCATCGTAGTGGGTTTGATGGTAGGTGCATGGTTGTATCCGTGTCCGGTCTGAGAAAAGGGGCAAAAGGGGGGATTGTATGTGAGACTTACGCTAAGTGGAGAATATGAATATCACAGAAGAAAATAATAATTATACGGAGTACAGGGAATTGTAATCCTTGCATATATGTATGAATTGTATAAAATGAGAATTTGATCTCAGTATGTATTCATTGGTGCGTAATTCTGTCCGGATGGATATATTAGCCTAAAAAGTCCCGAGCTCTACGGAGTACTAGAATTTATATTACAGTCCAAAGTTCCAAAGTACTCTCTCTTTTTTTTTTTTTTTTCTTTCTTTTCTGGCACATTGAATCTCTGACTGAATCATTTAATAATCCGTTACTGGGCAACAACTGGAATGAGGCAAAATACCAAAGGTCGACCGAGGTCGTAAAGCAGTCTCGGCCCCGGTGTACTGAGTACCGGGATTTACCACCGGACAGGCCGCTTCCAACAAAGTATCTTCTACTCCGTACAAAAGGTCTGGCAATTTTGATCTAAAGTACGTGCATATGCACGATGTACGGAGTACTGGAATAAAGTGGACTCGATGATCATTGAAATCTTAATGTCTCCTTAACTCCAGTCCAGTAAATTTCTGTATACTGTAGGGGCTAATAGGATGATCTATGGAGTATAGATGAACGTTGAGAGGATTCAAGCATTCTCATAATACGGAGTCCAATAATACTCCATACATACAACATAACTTAGTACAAGTTAAGCGAGTTAACCAAGTTAACCAAGTTCACCAAGTTAATAGAGTCATTATAATGATTCTCCAATTCTCTACCAATAATATCATCCCCCACTGCTCTCCACTTTCTTCCCCGGGCTAAGTTCCTTTCATCCTTATTACCAAGACGGTCCCCCATTCCTCCGTGCCGTCCCTGCATGGCTAATTTGACAGTTCTAGACAATGGTTTTTTTTTTTTATCCCTGTGAAACAATTTAACAAATATAATATAAGTCTAAAATATGGATATTCGTATATTTATGGGCATTTCCCCCGATATCTCTTTTCTCCTTTCCTCCTTGATTTTACTCGAGACTTGTCTGTGGGAAACGGGTCTGCACATCATCAATTGATTTTTATATGTGTAATATATAATACCGACCAAATACCAAATCCGTAAGTTTCCAATTTTCAGCCTTCACAGATTTGGAGTATAATAGCTTCC